>PITA01027259.1:0-20767 GCA_004023965.1 Spilogale gracilis | reverse complement strand
CTCCAATTTGTTTCTACCTTTTTGCCGATGTTCTTTGTCTCTCGTGGCGGTCCAGAAGTGGGAAATATCACATTTCAGGCTGGTTTCATGGGTGTTCACGGTGGTCTTGTAGTGGTTTTTTTGTTGGAATTCAGCTCTCTTCAGGGAACTCCCTGAAATGCGGTCACCTGGCCTTCCGCCATCTTGACCCTCCCCTGTCAATCTTTTCTATACTTTTTCAAATGACTTTAGAATTTCTAGTCTTGATAATGAAGTTCTCTCTCATTTCAAGATTATATATCTAGATTCCTGCATTTTTTCTAAGATATTTATTGTTTAATTTGTATATTTAAGTGTTAATCCATTTTGAGTGTGTTTTTGACAATAATGTGAAATAGACAAAATTTTACTAAAATTTTTTTCATATGGAAGCCATTTTTGCCACATCATTTGTGTTTGTGCTATCCCATTCAGTGGAAAGTTTAACTTTGTCAGATTTGAATTTTCATTATACCGGGATCTATTTCTGGATTCTTTATTTCATTCCACTTATCTATTTGCTTACTCTCATGGGCTACCACTCATTTGATTATAATGGCTTAATATAATGTGCGTGATCTATAAAGAATGGCTCCCCTTATTCTTCATCTCTGTATTTTTTTATTTAAGTATAGCCAGCACACTATGTTACATTAGTTTTGGGTGTACAACATAGTAATTCAACATCTTGATGAATTGGTATGGTACCATACATGCAGGTACCATCTCTCACCATACAACACTGTTACGGTATTACTGACTACATTCCCCATGCTGTACCTTTTATTCCATGACTTATTCATTCCTCAAAAAAGTAAAAAATAGAACTTATAATCCAACAATTACATTACCAGTATTTACTCCCCCCAAACCCCACTAATTTGAAAAGATATATGCACCCCTATGTATATTATAGTATTATTCACAACAGCTGAGAAATGGAAGCACAAGGCTCCGTGAATAGACTAATGGATAAAGATGTGGTATTCTTCATTGTCTTTCACAAGTTTCTTAGCTATTCTATGTGAAATTCAAGATCATTTTATTTATTTATGAAAAAGACTATTTCTTGGGATTTATAGAGAAAGAGCATTTTCAGTATATACATTTCTCAAGAAGGTAATTTTGATTTTAGTTTTAGTTGTCTTTTTCTTATGCTCCCTGCAAAAACTCATACAAACTGGCCCAGAGGGAGATGACTTTATTTGAAGTATGAAGTACATTATAAGTCTTTGGAATAATTCTGGCAATGTAACATTTATTCTTCTGTGTGCATATAGGAACAAGAAGGTTAAGTTTCCATAGAAAACAAAAAAGGAAAAGATTTAGTTTTATTACTCTCTTTGTATCTCAAAAGAAAAATCTTTCACAATGTTTTGAGATATAGTGGAGAAAATGCATTTTTTCTTATTTTCATAATTGATATACATTATCTTATATCCTTTCTTGCTTGGTCTGGCATAGTTTACTATAAGGTGTAGCAATACACATTTAAGATATATTTCAGTCTGAGATACTTGACCAAATACCTGTAAAAAGGAATTCCTATCATTTGACTCATCTGTTCTGAGAGTAAGCAAGAATATCTTCATTTTTAATTTTCATTAAGATTATATATATATTTTTAAAAAGATTTTATTTATTTGTCAGAGAGAGAGACAGAGAACAAGCATGGTGAGCAGCAGGCATAGGGAGAGGGAGAAGCAGACTACTCACAGAGCAAGGAACCCGATGTGGGACTCAATCCCAGGACCCTGGGATCACAAGTTGAGCCGAAAGCAGCAGCTTAACTGACTCACCCACCCAGGTGTCCCAGATTATATATATTTCTTTTTAAAAATTTTTTAAAGATTTTATTTATTTGTTTATTTATTTATTTATTTGAGAGAGGGCTAGAGTGAGAGAGCACAAGCAAGAGGAGTGGCAGAGGGAGGGAGAGAAGCAGGCTTCTCACTGAGCAGGAAGCTGAATGCAGATCCCAGGACTCTGGGATCATGACCTGAGCCAAAGGCAGAGACTTAACCTACTGAGCCACCTAGGTGCCCCTATTTATATTTATTTCTTAAAAAGCTTTTGAATTTTGTGATATTTTAGATCTGGAAAAAAATTAATTGAATTGAATACCTTTTTTGGTTTAATGTAAAGGTCATGGGTTTGGCATTTTACAGATTTGAATTCAAATCCTGATTCAATGGCATGACTTTGGGCAAGTCATGTAAACATTCTGAGCTTTAGGTTCTTCACTTATAAAATAATGCTAACTTTAGAAACTGTTTGCATAACTGCAAGAATTAAATGGAACTAAAACATCTAATATAGTGCCTGGCAACCATGGCAATCTGAATACTACTACTACTACTACTGCTAGAGGTAGGAATAGATAAAGCTTTATTTATTACAGTTTATAATGTATCTATTTATCTATTGTCCTTACCAATAAGGCCTCCTTATTTCTTCCTAACAGGACAATATAATTTGATTTTTAAAATCCATTAACTCGTTAATTGAAGATAAATATACTGAGCACTATTTATGAACCACATGCTATCCTGCACACTGAGGATACAGAAGTAAATTAGATAGGTGGGCTCCTTTTTCTGGTGCAGCTTACCCTTTAATGATAAAATATATACAAACATATAAATAGTCAAAATAATTAGGTTACAAAAGCATTAAAATGAAATAGCATGATGTGACACAGTAACTCAGTAATATGCATCGATTACATATTTGAAGTTTCCATCTGAACAGTTTTTTTTTTTTAAGATTTTATTTATTTATTTGACAGAGAGAAACACAGCCAGAGAGGGAACAAGCAGGGGGAGTGAGAGAGGGAGAAGCAGGCTTTCCGCTGAGCAAGGAGCCTGATGCGGGGCTCGATCCCGGGTCTCCGGGATCATGACCTGAGCCGAAGGCAGTTGCCCAACCAACTGAGCCACCCAGGCGCCCCTGAACAGTTTTTAAATGTTTAAAAATATATATGTTATTTTATTTCAAAGTGTGAGCTAAATATTTTATAATATGGCAATGTCATATTTTTTAATTGAGAAATAAAGGAAGCTGATTAAATAATTTGTAATTAATACAGCAATTACTTAACGGGTACTTCAACTCACAAAATATTGTGGGAACCAAATTATGTTCTAATTACATAGTAGGTGTATGACTATATAATTAGGTCCTAGAAATACAAAGATTTATAAACTCAGGCCATGTACTCAATATCCAAAGCTATAACAGTGTGATTAAGACTATACTAGGGATTTATAAAGCAACACAAGATCCCAGAGAACACATTTTACCTGACACTTCTGGACTTTTAATGAAAACTCTTCTCTTATGAGAATCTGTATCACCCTTATTTGCCAAACCTGGATCCTTGGAATAGAACATAATAAATTGAACGTCTCCTTTCTCTTTTATGTCTTTTTAAAAATCACTTTTATTTCTTGCCTCATGCTAAAATGAAGAAATTTGCTTGAAAACAATCTTTTGGAAGAGGCCCTGACTTCAGAGCCTGTTCTCCTTCACTTGGAGAGATCAGAAGAAGCTACCTTCATCAAATCCAAAAAAAAAAAAAAAAAAAAAAAAACCCAGATAAACAAACAAAAAACCTTACTGCTCGATCCAGATCTGCTCCTGCTCGCATAGTCTCTATTTTAATCCGGAAATCACTATTCATTTACCTAAACCAAACATCACACTTGAGTTTCCTTTTGTAGTGCTCCTGCCCATATACCATTATTTGCCAGTGTCTCCTGAGTTCCATCGCCTCTGGTATTCTCATGGTAGGTAGCTAATTCAGATTACATATTTATCATCTTTATCTAGGATTAAGCAATGGCTGCCTAACTATTCTCTTATATCACCAGTCCATACTTTACAGTCTAATAGAGCTTATTTTTTAATGGCAAAATGGGATGGTATTACCCTATTACTTCCATGAAAAAATAATCCAAACTCCTGTCATGCCTTATTTCTGGCTATATCACCACTCCTGCTCTATGATTTTGGGGCTGCAACCTCCCATTATTGCAGGATACTCCAGACTCACTTTTGCAAGGAATGTTCATTCCCTTCACCATGGAAAAACTCAGACCTTAAGATAGAGTTTAAATATCCTTTGGGACATCTTCCTCATAGTCCCAAACTGAGGTGCTTCCTCTGCATTCACATTATAGCACATTGATTTATCAGTACTTTCCACTGGTTCAACCTCTGGATTGTGAGCTCTTTGGAAACTATGCCTTAAGCATCTGGATATCTAGTACAGTGCTTACTAGGAGAAAAAAAAATCCTGACTACTCACCTAACTTGAAGGTCCATTCCAGTATGCGCATTAGCACATAGACAACTCATACTTTGACCTTTAGAGCCAGTTACCAGTTACCAAGAAAAAGAAAATGGCCCTTAGGTGGTATTTCTCTGGACCATGAAGACAGTAATTTTTGCCATTACTAGAAGCAATGGAATCAGTGAAATAAGCCTTCTGTATTTGAGACAATATCTATAATATGAAGATGCAACTAGATAGTAATGTACAGTAAGATGATAGGTAATGGAATTTTCTATTAAACTACAATTTCCCCAATGGGGTTTCAGTTAAAATTATTTTTAAAAGGAATAACCTTGGGGCACCTGGGTGGCTCAGTCATTAAATGTCTGCCTTCAGCTCAGGTCACGATCTCAGGGCCCTGGGATTGAGCCCCACATCAAGCCCCACATCAAGCCCCCCACTGGGCTCCCTGCTCATCAGGAAGCCCGCTTCTCTCTCTCCCACCCCCCCTGCTTGTGTTCCTGCTCTTGCTATCTCTCTCTCTGTCAAATAAATAAATAAAATCTTTTTAAAAAAATAAAAGGATCAACCTCCTTAGCAATATAACAAATCATTTTTGAATATTTAGTAAAAATAGTATCATGCTGACTTTGCATATCTGCTCACAGTCCGTATCTTTTCATTGCTTTTGAGATAAAAGGAAACCAAGGACATAAATGCACACTTTTTGCAAGGTCTTAGATGGAAAATTAATCTTGATGAAGTGTACATTGAGTTATTACAAGAAATTGACTTACTGGTCCATATTCACAGGAGAGGGAATCTATGTTTTATGCTCCTTTCGTCACATTAAGCTCAAGGGAAAATGGAAAAACAGAAGTTCTCATAAGTCTACATCTCAGGTCCATCATAAATATTACAATATGAAGATTTTCTCTGGGAAAAAGTTAGGAAATGTTGCAGAAGGCAAATAAAATGAATAAACATACTTTAATGTGCCTATTATTTCCCTGAACTTGTGTGGTCATATCCAGAAAAGAAACCATAATGTGAGCAATATCCTTTCAAATGGAGAAAGAACAAAATGTTAAGTGCTGATTAATTTCCTCTCTTTTATTTTTACAGAATCTTGTTCCTTCATTATATATTTCATCTTAAATATTAATTTCTTCCTGTGTCTAAAATGTTGACTATATTACAAATTTTTCTCTTTGTCTCTTTTATGTATCAAGATGAGATAGTACCTGATTTAGAATATCTTCTTGTGCTTTTCTATTTTGGTAAAAAAAAAAAAAAAAAAAATCTCTCCCCATAAAAAAGAAAAACAAATCCTAAACCTTCTAACATCTTGAACAAATCTACTTTCGGTCCACTGGCCAGCACAGTTTGGAAAACTTATATATCAATATGTTCCCTTTTTAATCAAAGGAGGGATGGGGGACAAGAATAATTAATAAATCAAAATACCAGGACATACACTGGCCCAAGCATCACCTGCTTCCCAAACTCCCACTAAAATATTAAATAAGGACTTGTTATTTCACCTTTATTTATTCTGTGTGGGCGGACTGCCCCTATGTGCATCAGGCATCCTGCTCAGAACTAATATGGTTACAGAAGACACACCTCACTTAGGTTAAATGTATCACCTCCTTTCCTTTCAGATATTTATTATTATAAAAAATTGTGCCAACTCAGTGTACACTATCAACAGAATGTTTATTAGAATAAAAGTCATTTTAATTGGACCAGGATTGGGCTGTGGAATTGGTATTTTTAAGTCCTTCAGGTGATTTTAATGAGGAATCAGATGGAGAATCTCTTTTTTATAGAACAGAGATTTGTAGATGGCAAAGCTGTGTGTTAAGTACTTAATGTGGTTAAGGCTTTGTTTTTTAATCTCAAAAACAACTGGTTTCATGTCATATCAAAGGTTCTTAGTAAACAAACAAATGATGTTTAAGAAAATTGAGGTTATGTTTCATGATGGTAATTGACAATGACTGTCCACATTAGTTATTGTGAAGGCATTTTTAAAGAGGGACATGGAGGGGCGCCTGGGTGGTTCAGTTGGTTAAGCAAGGGCCTTAGGTTCAGGTCATAATCCTGGAGTCCAGGGATCCAGGCCCACATCGGGCTCCCTGCTGGGCAGGAAGCCTGATTCTCCCTCTCTGACTCCCCCTGCTTGTGTTTTCTCTCTAGCTGTGTTTCTCTCTGTCAAATAAATAAATAAAATCTTTAAATAAAGAAATAAATAAATAAGCAAACAAACAAACAAATAAATAAATAAATAAAGAGGAACATGAAGTAGAGACCTCAAACTATATTTCACATTGGAATTTAAGTTGCACTTATTCTAATTACATTTGACATACATATCCTGTTACAACATTTGCTTCTTATTCCATTTTCAGTATTAATAAATTCCAAATCTTTGTTTTGTAAATAACTCTTACAATAAGTAATAATTACACTGAAATAGCTGAAATAAATATTGCTATAGAGGAAAAGCATTTAATTTTCTGAAAATTTGCATTTTAATACAAAGCAATGAGTAGGAATTAAATTTAAATATTCTTAAACTGCTCCCTTAGAGAAGTCTATCTTAACCAGCATAGTTTCTCTAAAATGTGTTTTTACAACATATATCCCTCTTTGGTTATAATCAGAAAAATTACTTTCTCACATTTATCTCTGAATGATCAAACTCAACATTTATTGATTACTCGTCTGCAAGACAGTTTCTTTTTTTTTTAATTACTTGAAATACAATATTCTATTAAAAGATG
This sequence comes from Spilogale gracilis, assembly GCA_004023965.1. Lineage (NCBI taxonomy): Eukaryota > Metazoa > Chordata > Mammalia > Carnivora > Mephitidae > Spilogale > Spilogale gracilis. The sequence continues at coordinate 13,684 of PITA01027259.1, read as the reverse complement.
TGAGTTAACAAAAAGTGAATCAGTCCAGCTCACAATGAATTTCTTTGAGTTTACTATTTTAATCAGTGCTAAGTTGAGTGAAAATTCCTATGTAGGTCTGAAGTTTAAAAATGAGTTAATAAAGGAAATAAAATTCTGAAGTTTGAGATATTTTGATATCTCACACTTGAGATTTGATTCACATTAGATGCAATGTGCTATGCATTGTTATAGTCAAACTACAATGTGAGTGATTTAGAATGATTTGTTTATACACAATTTACCACTTTAATGTTTAAGATACAAAACTAAAAAAAAAAAAATCATCTCCTTCCTTCCCTTCCTGCTTTTCTTCCTTCTTTCCTTCCTTCCTCCCTCCCTCCCTTCCTCCCTTCTTTCTTTCCTTCCTCCCTCCTTCCCTTCCTCCCTACCTTATGTGAGTTTATGTATTTATATTAGGTGGGTATTTTTTTATGCATTACTTCAGCAAAGTTAACACCAATTCCTTACCTGAAACCGTGCTAGGCACGGGAAATTAAAGAGAAAGTAGAAGTGAGAAAAACAGGCAAAATCAATTTTGAAATACATTGTCTTTGCACACTTTACATCATAAAACTTTAGTAGATACAATGAGTTGGTACATATGCCTTTTCAATCAAGGGCAATTTCAAAATAATAATGAAGTTACTTGCCTCAATTAATTTCCTTTAACTAAACAGCAAATCAGAATCACAAGGTTACACATACTTGTCAAATACTTTTGACTTCAAATCATTTCTTACCTATTTAGAGGACTAATTTGTGGTTATGAATTAATAAAAAGGAGAAGAGGGGGAGGAAGAAAAGAAAAGAAGATAACTTCTGTTTATGGCAATAGGGTAGACTACATAAACTGAAAACCTTCAAACAATCAGATTTTCAGGAAATCTGGAAAACAATAAAATAATTCCTGTTAAAGGAATGGTTGATCTATAAGAAAATAAAGAAAATCCCCAGGGATTGATATCAAGGAGGAAAATAAACTCCAGAGGGTTGAGAACAAACTGATTCTGGGACTATCCTGGGTACAGAGAGTAATCTCAACAAAAAGAGGCTTAGAGCGGGAATGAGGCCTGAAGTCCATGCAATGCAGAGATTTGGAGTAAAACTCATTCAAAAGCTAGGACCCTCCATGAGCCATAGGCTCAATGAAAACTAAAAAGGGAAGAAAGAGAATGAAAAGAAGGGAAAAGAAAAGAGAAAAGGGAAGGGGAGGGGAGGGGGAGAGGAAGGAAGGAAGGAAGGAAGGAAGGAAGGAAGGAAGGAAGGAAGGAAGGAAGGAAAGAAGGTGTAAGGGGGGATGGAGAGAGGGAGGAAGGGAGAGGGAGAGAAAAGACAAAGGAGAGGAGAGGAGAGAGGAGGGGAAGGGAAGGGAGTGGAGGGGAGGACAGGAGAGGGATGGGGGGAGAAGAGAGGAGAGAGGATTAGAGAAAGAAAGAGAGATGAGAAGGGAGCTTTTTTCTCTCAACCTAGGCTCCAGGATCTTAACAAAGTCTCCATAAAGATTTCATAAACTGATAAGGTGGCTGGGTTATGGACACTGGGGTGGATATGTACTACGTTGAGTGCTGTGAATTGTGTAAGACTGATGATTCACAGACCTCTACCCCTGAAGCAAATAATACATTATATGTTAATTAAAAAACAGAATTCATAAGCATAAGCCAATCAAATTCAGGGTTTAGGTAAAGGAATATATAAATACGTGGAGAAACTTACATAAGCATTGACTGATAATAATAATAAGCTCTAATAAGCTCATCACAAGAAAGAAATTGTAACAATTGTAACAGTGGGTGGTGATGGATGCTAATTAAACTTGTGGTGATCATTCTGCACTACATATATATATCAAATCATTTGTTGTACATTTGAAACAAATATAATGTTATATGTCAATTATATTTCAATAAAAACTTAGATGAGTGGACAATTTTTTAGAAAGATACAATTTAACACTTATACTCCATATGGCATTTAAAAACTAAATCAGTAAAAAAAAACTTCCCCCAAAAGAAAATTTTAAGCCTAGGTTTATAGGTGAGTTCTGTCAGACACTGAAGGAATAGATAATCCCAACTGTGTCAACTAATTCCAGTTAAGTGAAATATAGAGAAATATTCTTCAATCATTTTTCGAAGCTGGTTTAATTTTGATACCAACTACATAACTACAAGATGAAAAAGGAACAGACCAATCTCACTAATTAACAAAGATACAAGTATCCTAGATGCAAAATTAGCAAACGAAATCCAGCTAAGAATATGGAAAATAATACATGATAACCCAATTAGGTTCATCCCAGGAACAGAAAGATGGGATGGATTATCTAAAAAGCAATTAATAGAATTCATCACATTAATAGGTGATGGAAAAGATGATAATTTCAATGGATTTAGAAAAAACCATTTGATAAAAGTATCAATACATCAGGTTTAATAAGCAAGCAAGAATTAAAAAGGCAACTACCCAAAAATCTATAGCAAAATGTATGCTTGATGATGAAATATTGAAGCTTCTCTTTAGAGTAAGGAAAAGGATAAGACACGCTTTTTATTCCTCACTGTACAGTAGATCCAAGGTAGCATGACTGGAATTTTAAATGAAGGTTTTAAGAAAGGATATTCCAAATATATGGGAAGCATTATAAAAAGGCACGGATGTGTGAAAAGTATGAAGCCATTTCAATATGATTGGAACATAAATTGTGAGAGTGTAGAGAAGAGGACAATGAAAGGAGACAAGACTAGAAATATAGACAAGAATCTGGTTTTATAGAGCTTTGTGTTGAGATTGGGATTTATTTTATAGATGATGAGGAGCCAAGTTCAAGCCAGAGAATATCGCATCCATATTTTAAGAGTGATCTCAATGGTAACAATGAGGAAGACTGTTTGAAAGGGGGAAAGATTAAAATATTCTTTTACTCAGGTAGGGCAAATCCAGATTTTGTCTTCACCTTGTATGCCTGTCATCTTGTATCCCCAGTGTCTCCAATATGTCTGACATATAGAAGGTACTCAAAAAATACTTGTCCAGGGTACCTGGGTGGCTCAGTGGGTTAAAGCCTCTGCCTTTGACTCAGGTCATTATCCCAGGGTCCTGGGATCCAGGCCCGCATCGGGCTCTCTGCTGGGCAGGGAGCCTGTTTCCTCCTCTCTTTCTGCCTGCCTCTCTGCCTACTTGTGATCTCTCTCTGTGTCAAATAAATAAATAAAATCTTTAAAAAAACACTTGTCAATAATTGAACACTGTGAACAGGAAAATAAGGACATGAAGAGGAATGAGCAGTTTTTAGAACAGGAGAAGTTAGCATATTCAGGATCTGGTCATCCATTGAATGCAGAGACTGATATAAGAGTATGAATCAAATATGCTAAATATTCTGGCCTTGGTGAGTGCTAGCACCATGATTAAGAGAGGAAATAAAGTAAGAGAATCTGATTTGAGGCATGAAAGAGAGGTTCCATTTTTGTCAGACTGAGTTTGAAATGTTTGTGGGATACTCAAGGGAAGACGTTCCAGGGAAGGTAGAAATAAGCTTCTGGAGTAAAAGAAAAGAAGTCTCAGCTAATGATACATATGTGTAAATGTTCAGTAATTGCTTCAAGGTCCCAGATCAGTAATTCTGTATGTTAGAAAAGGTGAGATTCTCTAGTATAAAGAAAAAATGCCTACCTTTCTTGTTCAGGGAAAATGTTCCACATTGCTCACAAGAAAATGTCACTACTTTGGGTTTTTATTGCTTTGGGTAGGGTGGGGAAAAGTTGGGGGGTAGGGGGTTGTTTCTTTGTTTGATTTGGGTTTTAGCAGACTTGACCACTGCCCACCCATGTACCCATCCATTTCCAAACACACTGAAACAGAATATTTTAATGAAAAATGCTTGCTGGAAACCACTCAATAACCTTACCGAAATCTGACTCTTCTTTATCTAAAGTGATGAGAACCAGAAATAGCACTAGAGCATAACTGAGCAGTGAAAACAAATACAACCAATATTAACCCAAGTGGTTTCAGATGTCCCAGCTCTCTGCCTAATATTTTGATAACCTCTCCTCAAATATCTTGAAATCCATAAAATCATTTATAATTGAAGCACCTTTGTCAAATCCCTCACTTTAGAATAGTTTCTTTGAATGGGAAAATGAAAAATGAAAGTAATCTTCCCTTACTTGGAAGAAGGATAGATTGTATATAAAACAAGATTTTCTCAAGGAACTATGGTATAAAAGCAAGTAAACAAGTGTTCATCTATTTGTAAATGTGGATGACCTGAGTACATCTTTATGACCCTGAGTGAGTGGTTCTATGTTAGCCTGCTCATTCTTCTACTTTCATCTTTCACCTTCCTCACCAAACATCATACTCAGTTCTTACAGGATTCTCCATGTAATCAAGGAGACCATTCTATAATGGCCCTTTGCTTGATTTCAGTTGTAATTGCTAATCAGAATTGTAGGCATCTGAAACCAGCCCTATTCCATACAGCTACTTGAGATGCTGCTGTCTACGGCAACAGGGAATGAAGTAAGGAAAATGTTCTGGGTATTTCCCCTTGCATTCCACTTAGACATTCAACCCAACCTGATGATAGAACTGGGTTTTTTAAATACCTGTCCTCAAAATTAGCTATCTGTGAACTCAGTTTCAGTTCTTAAAATTGGGTTAACACATGTAGATGCACTTTAAAAAAAAAAAAATCTTTACCACCATGTTACCCTTCCAGGTATATATAACAATTGTACATCTCTTTTCCCATTTTTTTTCTCTAACCAGTAGGTCAGGTTGTTTTTTAAAAAATATAGTAGTGATGGGGCACCTGGGTGGCTCAGTTGGTTAAGCGACTGCTTTCGGCTCAGGTCATGATCCTGGAGACCCAGGATCGAGTCCCACATCGGGCTCCCTGCTAAACGGGGAGCCTGATTCTCCCTCTCTTACTCCTCCTGCTTGTGTTCCCTCTCTGGCTATGTTTCTCTCTGTCAAATAAATAAAATCTTTAAAAAAAATAGTAGTGAAGTATTTTAGCATAACAGTCTACACATGATGGGAAAATAAACATTTCTCATGATTACACTAGAACTCACAGTCGAAATAAACAGTGATGTACAAAGTTCACTGAGATTGTTACCAATCATTTGGAAGGTCAAAACTTCAGCGACATGGTTGTCATTTATATTTGTGGTTACTGAACAATATGCAACACAGAGGACATAAAAACCTACTTGTGGATATTTATATAAAGTCTATCAAGAAATTATCTTGGTGTTTGACCTCTAAGCTACACTGAGGAAATACAAAAATTAAAAATTTAAATTGAAAATTTAAAAAAATTAAAATTAAAAATTAAAAATTGCCAATTGCCTAGTTGGCCTTATATAATACTTGACATATGCCAGGAAAATTTAAGTTTTTGTTTTGTTTTGTTTGCATTTACTAATCCATTTAAACCCTCATAAGAACTCTATGAGGATAAAGTTGTACTTAAAACATTGTTTTGTTGTCTTTTTTTTTCTACATCCACACTAGCAACTAGGAACAAAACAAATCCCATTTTATAGTCAAGAAAACTGAGGTATAGAAATTTAACTGTCTTGCCCAAGTGGTACAGCCAGGATTCCAATCCAGGAGAGTTCCATGCTTTTAACCACTAAGCTCTACTGCCTCTACAAGAATGAACATGTAAAGACAACCAAAACACTCGACAGACATGTGCAGTGCTTTGGGATTTTCAAAATCTGTTCATACACATGAACCCAAATGGAATACAGGGGAAGTAAAGTGTCTTTGTTATTTTACTAGTAAAGAGATAGTATATTTTCTCTTTTTGACAAATTCAGTATAAATTTTAAAACATCTCTAATATTTTGGAAATATTTAGTACATAAGTGGTGCCAAGCCAGTCCCCAAGGGAAAAGAGATAAGAATTTATGAAAAAAACTAACAGGTATTATGATAATTACTCTAATAGAAGCTTATACAATGGTCTATTGCATGCTTATAACTACTCTTGCCTTAGGGTAGGTGAAGAAGACCTTATGAGTGTGAGTCGAACAGAGAGGATGGACAGACATTTGTTCTACAGAAAAGAGAAAAAAAAATCGCTCCTGGTGGAGAAATTACCTGAGCCAACCATGAAGGCATGAAATCAAGAGTATGGCAAAAGTAAGTGAAACAGATAACTCAATGTGGGGAAATTGTTGAGTGGGTATGAGAAAGTGACAAGACAGAGTGGGCCCAGGTTATAAAGGAGACTGAACTTTCTCCCATATGCATTGGGAAGAGATCTAAATAAGAACATCAAATTTACTCTTCAGGACTGTAGAGGATTTGCATAAGGCAAGATCTCAGGAAGAATCTGAAAATTCTTTGTAATTTTTGGAATATCCTGGGTAAAATTGTGAGGTGAATATCAGTAAGGAAGCCCATGGCCACATTGGAAATTTCTTAGTTTTTGCACAGAGTTGGCTTCTAACCAACTTTGGAAAACAAAACAGCCCCCAGAGTGGGGTGTGCCCTCTCTTGGGGAGCACAGAGGGAAGAAAGAAAACTACAGAGGGGAGTTACAAGCCAATTATGATGACAGAGGCCAAAATAAGTTATCTGACTCCATTGGGCCTGAGTGCCCTGGAGGAAACTTAGTCCCTTTACTTCTGCAAATGCTCCTTAAAAAAGTGATTTTTTCCTTAAGCGTTAAGTTTGTTCTTTGCTTTTTTTCCTTCCCACACACATTAGCAACCAGTACGGAAACTAAACTCTACCACTTCTTTGAGAAAAGGATTGTTAAATTAGATGTTTAGGAATCGTGTTAGATAATCAAATAATTATATTGTATTCTGAATTAATTTTTCTTTTAAGTCAACTGCTCAAAATTGTTGAACTATTTTTTATCATCATGAATTGAGATATGTTGTTGTCCTTACAGAGCTCTCCAAAACAGGAGAAAAGGGCAGCATTGCAGATGATCAATAAACCTCTATTGGTTTGATACTATTTCCAGGGTAGAACCCTACCTCCAGAATAAAGTTGATTGTTTTTTCTAAAGGCCCCTAGAAAACAAAATCAAAGGGTCATTACAATATCCTATAATTTGTGTATCAATTTTTTTCTTAAAATTTTTTATTCACTTTATCTCACTTAATCCTCACAAAAAGTCCATGAGGTAGGTATTATCAGATCTGTTAAGGAGATGAGAAAACTTTATTTTAGTGGTCTTCCAACTTGTACTTGAAAATCATTTTCTAATGGCTTAAGTTATTATTTTAAAATGTCTTTCTCTATTTTCATGTGTGATCAAGATTCATTATTAACTCAAGTTGATTTACAGAGGTTTAAATGGCTTCTTCAACCACAAAACTGGTAGAGAGCAGCATTAGGATACAAATTCCTATCTTCTGAGTCTGAACCTGTTATTTCTCTCCAGTATCATGTCTCAGAGAATGCCACCAAATTCAATAATAATTCAAGTCACTCCCATAATCAGTATCCCATGATACTTAACACTGATACTTTAGCTGTTCATGTTGTATAGTGTATGTGTGTGTATGATTATTTTAAAAGTTAAAAGTTTTTAAATTTCATTAATTCAGGTAATTTCAGTGAAATCATCTAATATCTAGATGCCAATCTGGGCCCAGATTTACCTGGGAAGAAAGAAATACCTGAAAAGAAAGTGTTTCTTAACCAAACTATTATAATATAGAAGGTAAATTAAATAAGATTTGCATATCATATTGTTGAAATAGAAGTCCATGTCCTCAAATTTAAATAATTTCTGATTTGTAGTCAAGGCAATGTTGACCAAGAAGACTTTAACAATCCCCTGGATCTGAATTCTCTAAGAATGCCTATATTACAAAGTAGAATTATAAATCATTTTGTATTCTTGGCTTATTTTTTCTTATAAATAACTTCCCAATCAAAATTTAAGCTCATGTAGAGCAAGGATATTATCTTGCTCTTTACTAGACTCTCCAGATCCTGTAGACCAATACTAGGCATAAGGTTTGAGATTTGCGACATGTTTGTTGAGTTCTTAGAAAACACAAGTTCTCAGCAAATGTGGGGCTGGGAAGGGAGAGTCAGTTGATCAATGATGCAGGTTATAAATTATCCATTTAGTAAAAAAAAAAAAGAAAAGAAAAACAGTCATGCAGAATTTGTACTGAGAAATAGCTTTCTAACTGTAGAAGTTATTTTATTTCATTTTAAAGTAATAAAATCACATTTCCTTATCCTAATGTGTGATTCAGACTTATTACTAATTCAGAGAGTCTTTGGATCTAATTAGTAGATTTTATTGTTTTTTTAACATATGTACATCCAAAGTCTAAAGATGTGCCTTTTTTTTTTTTTAGCATTCATTTAAACTATTCTTTGCACATCATTGAACTCAGCATCTTGTAATTCTTATAACTATTATGGAGCATGCAATTGGCTTCTTTTATAAAGAACTGAAAATAGAGAGTTAGTCTGTTGAAATAAAGACTTGAAACTCCGAAGAGTGTTCTGTCATTGCTTTCCATTTCACTTGATATCTTTATATCTGGTGATTAGGTTGTTTGAAAACTTCCAAATCAGCATAAAGAAACCAGAATGCTCTGTGTTCTGTCAGAGACACTTATAATGTCTCTCTGATTTAAATTGTATACCCGGAGGGCAGAAATAGAGATTTCTCTATTCTGGATAAAATATAACTCAGGCACCATGTAATATATAATAAAAGGAATGACAGTACTTCCTCATCTCCTGTTAGTGTTTGAAACAACATCAAGGAGACAGTGTCTTGGGAATTTTTTTAGTGTTCATTTGTTTTGAAACATATTATACTTCTTCCCTTAGAACACTTTATGTATATTTTTGTTTAATTTCAGAAAGTGCTGTTATAGTGTTTCTAAAGTTAGAAGTCACTTAGGAGGGGCAAGTGGGTGGCTCAGTCCGTTAGGTCTCCAACTCTTGACTTTGGCTCAGATTATGATCTCAGTGTCATGAGATGGAATCCTGCGTCAGGCTCTGGGCCCAGTGCTGAATGTGCTTGGGATTCCCTCTCTCCCTTTCCCTCTGCCCCTCCCCCATCCCTGCTCATGCTCTCTAAATAAATAAAGTCTTAAAAAAAGAAAGCAAGCAATCACTGAGGAGATAGATTGGTTTACTTATCTTCCAATGTCTTTTTCTTTCCCCCTTACAAAAAGTGCTAGATAGAGCTAGAGCAGGAGGGAAATGTACATCGATATGCAGACCCTTTGATTGTTCCCCTGTGTCATACAATGATGTATCTTCAGACAATGATGTTTCTGTTACTTTTGCTGCATAACAAATTAATGTCAAATTTAATGTCTAAAGTAACAAGCAGTTTATCTGCTCAGGGATCTTGTGGGAATGGGGCAGGACACATCAGGCATGACTCGTCTCTATTCTATATCCAGGACTCCGAGAATTCAAGGCTAGGGACTCAGGATGGGTGAAGACTGAAATCGTGTAGAGGTTTCTTGTCTAACATAGCTGGCGCCTGAGCTGAGATGACTTACAGACTGTAACTGTCAATAAGAGTGCGTATATCCAGTCTCTGCATGTGGCTTCATTTCCTCATCACATGGCCACATTACTGTCCCTGATCTCTTATCTGGTGCTCACGGCTTCAAGAGATAGTTGTTCCAGCAAACCAAGTGAAGACTGCTTAGTCTTTTACAACACAGCCTTAGATATCACACTGTATCACTTCTGCTGTGTCTTCAGTCTGAGCAGATTCAGAGCCCAGCCAGACTCAGGGACCGGAAGGGAAATAAGACTGCCTTTGATGCAGGAGTGGCAAGCTTACCTTGTAAAGGAGCACGTGTAACAGAAGATATGGTGTGGCCATCTTTGGGAAATGAAATCTGCCACAAATGGCAGTCTTTCATGTCTATCTTCACTGGCTCTGTGAAAGAGCGGAACTTTCTTGATGGAAGAGTCTTGCTTAGCTGTGTTGCCTTTTTATCTCTCATATCAATTAGCACTTGCTACATTTAGCATTCAACAAATGTTTATTGAAACTGAATTGGAATTAATCCCATTAGCCTTTCCAGTGCAGGCTGGAGGTAAACTTTCACTTACTGTCACAAGAGATGACGATCTTTCTGCCATTATGAAAATGATAGTGAATATTAATGTTTCAGTTATCTCAGCTGCAGGCATAAAACTGCATTAAGTTCATGTATCACCTTCTTAACAGGCAGTATTGCCCAGCCAGACTGATGTGAGACAGGTCCGTTTTCCAGTCCCTGGTACACAAATCACAAAGGTGCGTCCTTGAATAAGTTGCTCACTGAGCTTCAGTTCCCCCCATTAGTAAAATGAGGAAAAAACTGCTGACTCAATGGAACAGAAGCGAGAAAGCACATCTGTAGAGCCAGCTTGAAAATGCTGTATCAAAGATCAGAGGAGAGAGAGTATGATAAATAGGCTGTCTGTTTAGCTAGAGCCAACAGGAACAAAATATTTTACTTCCTATGCTTGAAATAAATTAGCTAGAGCCAACAGGAACAAAATATTTTACTTCCTATGCTTGAAATAAAACTATTTCCATAAGTCCAACATATACTCTGTCTTCTGTGGGAGTTGCAATTAAGAAGGCAAACCTCCACTGACCGCATTAAGCTTTCTACCAAACTCTCTACCTTTTAAGTGTATTTACATTTCAGTATCTGGCCTTTGTCCCTGAAGCTCTGGAAGCTTTGTCTGTGTCACAGGCGTAACACATTAATACAGATAGGATTTTTTTATTGTTAAATATACTTTAGCTCCCTTTTCTCTATCTCTCAAAATTAACTTTTTTATCACCTGATCATCTGTTTAGCAATGAATAGTTGTCAGGGGGTGGGAGAAATCGGGAGAGAGTACAAATTTTCAATTACAAGATGAATAAGGTCTGAGTATCTAATACATAGTATGGTGGCTATAGTTGATAATGTTGTACTGTATTATCAAAATATGCTAAGAGAGTAGGTCTTAGGTGTTCTCATGCCCCCCAAAAAGGTAAACATGTGAGATGATGGAATAAATTGATTGCGAGAAGGCTTTCACAGTGTATACATATATCAAGTAATCATGCTGTATACTACAGTTTTATTTGTCAATTATACCTCAGTAAAGTTAAATAATAATAATAGTTGTTAATTAATCTTGATGTCTTCTACAGGTCATCAGGGAAATAAAAGCATAGAGTTTTTCTGATGTCACAATGTCTAACCCAGTTTTACAGCTGGCTTCTGCTCCTTTCTTTTATGATCTAGGGGACAGGAACCTGCCCCTCTTCCTTTCACTACCTATCTTAATGGAAGGGCAAATCAGGACAAAAATACCCTTTCTCTGTTCCAAAGTCTGCTTTACTGCTCCTTATCTAGATCATAACAGCCTGGACCCTAAGGGAGACTTAAGCAATTCTTAACTAAAATATTCCAGCAAGAATCATGGAGTTTGATGGAGGGAAGAACACACCACTAGTTTAGCCAATAAACTCCTTTGAGCTCTGTAGGGATCAAGGCATACTTGTTCAACCCATGTGTTCTCCCTGGTTCCATAATTTTATTTCCCTCTGCCTCCAAAATTTCTACCCTTGAAGCCCTTCCTGTCTCTTTCCAATTCCTGATAAAACATCCTTTCCGACAGGACAGTGAAAACTCATCCCCGAGCACTGACCTGGGTCTTGCAAATATGTTTTTGACCTGAGGTATTTTCCAGATCTCTATAGTTCTCTACTACCCTTTAGGAGAAGAATGAGCTGGGGGATAGAGGAGAAGAATTATGGTAGGGTGTTTTCACTCTACACCATGGCTAATTTTCTTACAGAAGTGCCTGAAATCAAGCACAGCTTGGCCCTAGGGGATTAATTTCCTCCAAAGAGCAACTTTAGTCTTAAATTAAACTTGTATTTTTTTATTACTGATGATATTGCTCTTATGCCACATGAAATAAACCCCTGGCCTTGTTATGTTCCTTTCCCACCCTGAGTTTTACTGCACAGTGATTCTAGATTTAATGAAGATGTTTCTTTCTAAGCCATCCAGGCAAACAGTATTCAAAACATCTCTCAGAATATCATATTCAGAAGACCTCTCTCTGGTCCACCAGGTGTCTTGCATACTAGAAAAGTGTGGGAAGAATTTCAAGTCATCCTGCAGTACCTGAAGAAGTATCTCCAGGTTTTTCTGGGTCTATATTAGTACTATAAAATTGGTAATACTTTAAGGCCACCTGTAGATGTTTAATTCCCACTATGGTTTATACCTTCCCTATGGGACTTCTACTTGTGCTGAGTGTTGAAAAACCCACTGTTAAGGTGATCCAGCATCATTTCCTAAACTCATGGTATCTCTGGAAGTCCTTATATATATTTGTAATATAATCACAGAGTTTTCCTTAATTCTAAATGTAAGCTCCCTTATATATACTATGTTTAAAGCTATAAGAAAAATAAATATAAAGTAATAAAAGTATTTCATATGAACACTTAACTTCTCAGGATTCAACTCTGTGGTCTATACAAAGGAGGGAAGAAGAACCAGGGAGTGAGAATGATTAAAGCATACCTCAGTGGTTTTACCTGCTTTTCCTCTTAAAAGGTAGGTACCTGCTATTGGTGTGAGAAGGAAGATGGAAAGCAAGGATCTTTTCTACCTAGTTCTAGTCACGTTAGGACTGAAGCCTAGTTCAAGGCTAACTTTAACTACGGGTGATCTTCCCTTGTACTCAGGAGACTTCAACCCAAGGAAGTGATGGGCTCCTCCATATACTTTCATTTACTTCGTGTCCAGCACACTGAGGGCTCCAAGTGGCTCTGCTGCCTGAGATAGCTCTGAAGAGCCTACCCCAGTCCCTCCTTCAAAAGACCTGTGCTTCTTATATTGGCTCACTCCCCAAATCTTCACCTTTGTAAAATTTTCCATTGTCTTTCCAATGTAAGTTTGTAAAATATTTGAAAAGAAATTGGATTTCTTCCCCTACCCCCAAAAGAAAAAGAGAATGAGAAAATGTTAGACAATAGTTCTGTTAAAAAAAAAGTTACTGGGCACCAGAGTGGCTTGGTCAGTTAAGCCTTCTGCTTAGGTCTTGATCTCAGGGTCATTAGGCTCTCTGCTCAACGGGGAATCTGCTTCTCCCTCTCAATCTCTCCTTGAGATCTCTCCTTCTCTCTCTCAAATAGATAAAATCTTTTAAAAAATAAAATTTAGAAAGATTTATTTATTTGTGAGAGAGAGAGAGTGCACATGCACAAGTAGGGGGCGGGGTGGAGGGAGAGGGAGATAATCCTCAAGCAGCCCTCCCTAAGTGTGAAGCACAAGATGGGGCTCAATTTCATGACCCTGGAATCATGACTTGAGCTGAAGTCAAGAGTCAGAGGTTTAACCAACTGAGTCACCTAAGTGCCCCAAATACAATGTTTCTTTTTTTTTTATTGTTACTAAAATTTGTTTTTTCCAGTGTTTGAAGATTCAGTCCCCATTCCCCACACCCACTGCTCACGCTTTAGGTGTCCCCAGTACCCACCACCAGGCTCTCCCATCCCTCCACCCCCCTCCCTCCAAGTCCCTCAGTTTGTTTCTGTGTCCAAAGTCTCTGTTGTTTCGTTTCCCTCCCTAGATTACCCTAGTTCCCATTTACTTTCCTTCTCCCACTGCCCTCCAGTTTA
>PITA01027258.1:0-21252 GCA_004023965.1 Spilogale gracilis | reverse complement strand
TTTTTTTTTTTTTAAAGATTTTATTTATTTGACAGAGAGAAACAGAGCCAGAGAGGGAACACAAGCAGGGAGAGTGAGAGAGGGAGAAGCAGGCTTCCCGCTGAGCAGGAAGCCCGATGTGGGACTCGATCTCGGGTCTCCGGGATCATGACCTGAGCCGAAGGCAGTCGCTGAACCAACTGAGCCACCCAGGCGTCCCAAAAGACCAATTTCTTTCTGAGATGAAAGCATATAGTTTCCATTACTCAGAGTACACATATCTGTAGAAATTTCCTTTGTAGCAGTACTCATTACAACAAGAGTTGATCTGTAGTAGTAACTTAACCTGAAGGCAGTCCAGGAGGGAGAAATTATCTACCAGTTTAAGGCATAACCACTCTAGGTGTCATTGGATTGAGAACAGTGTAAAGGGTAGGTCTCAAGAATAATAGAACGCTTTTCTTTTCTCTTGTGATTTTGCTGTGGGGTTTTGTTTTTACTATTGTTTTACGCCATACTCATTGAGAGTTTTGTCATTACCTTTAAAATTTACAAAAGGGAGATTTTGCTCTCATAGACAGTCTTCACAATCTAGCAAAAAATGTTTGAATTCTTTTCTATTTTTATTTAACTGTTAGAAAACAAGAATTGTGAAAATGTATTGTTTTAAACCTCCAGTATTCTCAGTACTAAGGAATTTTGATTCTTTTTTTTCATTGAATTTACTATCTATCATTGAAATGTATAACCTGGGGCTTGAATTATAGGGATAATCAGGGTGTAGAACATGTAATCCATGTTACGTTTAAAGAGGGCTTTTAAAACAATTGATTTGAAGTTAATTTTAAGCACATGTAAATATTTTTACTTTTATATGCTCGTTACTAGGTTTAGAATAAAAGTTCTCCACTTTCCTGATGAGTCAACAAAAAGATATTAAGTAATAGGTAACTGAAAACTATCTGCATATAAAGTTTTTAACTACAAATCATCCTCTTGGTAGCTGTAAAGTCAGTTTACTTTTCACTATTTAATTCCCTACAACTTATTTTAACCTAATGTTTCTATTCACTGTTTTACATCATTTTTAATTTTTGTATCCTATTTTGGAAGTGTATATACACCATTAGTCAGGGGCCATGTTCTTCAGTCTTTCTTATGACCAAGTGGTTTTATCTAATTTGTATAATAATTCATCAAGACTTTTATTTGCTTGTATTTATTGTTTCAACTGTATATAATTCACTTAACTATAGATGGTTTTTTATGCAAACCTGTAAATAAGAATATTGTACTCCTTATACTATGAATAGTATACATACTATATATACATACTGATGTAGAGACTATGTATTTTGAATTGTGTATATCTTATTTTGACACCGTTTCATCATTAAGTCCTAGTTAGTGATAAGCTTAATAATTTTATAGCATTGTCTGTAAGGGCCTTTTCTTATGAGTAAGGTAAACGTGTTGCAGTCTTCTTAAGAAATTTATTCTTTATAGTAAGTGATCAACATAACTTCAGTTGAGTTACTGGGATTCTTTTCTGGACCTGTAATCTATCTATGCCAATGTTTTAAACATTAAACTTAAAACTCAGGGGGAAAAAGGTTCTTCAACTTAAGATCTTCTCTCCAGATCTCCATTCTTTGGAGTTTCCATGAGTGTGACCTGAAGAACTTGGAACCATTGAAATTCAAATGTAGGTAGGTAAGTGTTCACACCAGCGCATGCGTTGATTGCCTTATATCTCTTTGTATATGCATCTGTATTGCACCCCCTCAGTGCCTTTCTTCCTTTTCCTCCCCATAGATCATGTAGGGCCTGTGTCATCTTGATATTTTGTAATTCTGTATTTTGGTCAGTATGTGTCTGTGATGTGTGTCAGGAGCAATCTTTAAGAGTCTTCAGACATTTATGACATTGTGCTGTCTAAAGACTGTCTTTCACACATAAGTGTTTGCTATGTACAAGCCTGGGTTGCATTTTGTGAATTGTGTTTGTTGAACTCTGATAAACATTCCCCTGGAGTTGTTGGTATTCATTGAAGGATGCAAAAATTCTCAGTCTTACTCTGTTTCACTTTTTCAGTTTTAGAGAATGTGAGCTATTTCTGGTTCTAAGATTGCCTTCCAGTTAGTTTTAGATTTAAAAGTCCTACTCCTGATACCATTCATAATATCATGAGTATCACCTACCATCATTTAAAGTCCATTCACAAGCTTCTTTGGGCAATAAGAAAGAGTGATTAAGCTTAATCATTTGCTTCCAGCAATAAGAATTAATACCAGTTTATTTCACACAAACAGGACCTCTTTTTAACCCCACCCCTCCAAAAAAAAAAAAAAAAACAAAAATATACAAAGTTGTCACTGAAATAGGCAAACAGAGCCAACCATGGAATATTCTCCAGGCTTAAGTAGAGTTTCTACTCAAAGAAGCAAAATAAGATGTTCAGGTTCTTAATGTAATTTTGCTCAAAATATCCGAACACCAAAATCAAGGGTTCCTACCATACTTTTAATTTTTATTTCTTTTCCTATTATTTGATCTGCCAAGCACATCATTGAATTTCAGAATCTCTATTCCATGTTCTCTTTTGTTTTCCATCTCCTTTAAAAGTTAGGTAATCCTCTGGCAGTGGTTCTTAAACTTTTGGTCTCAGGACTCTTTTAGACACTTTAAAATTGTTGAAGAACCTATAGAATTTTTGTTTATAAATATGGGCTATATCTACCAATATTTACCATCTAAGAAATTAAAATGGAAACAATTTTTAAAATTATTTAATATTGTGTTTAAAAATAGTACCCCACGTTACCATGTATTTTTATGAAAAATAACTCCAAAATTAAAAATATAGCTTGGGCGCCTGACTGGCTCAGTCTGTAGAGCATGTGAATCTTGATCTCAGGGTCATGAGCCCCATGTTGGGTGTGGAGCCTACTTAAGAAAAAAAAAGTTGCAGAAGTAAAAAAATTGCTGAGAATAGCATTTATTTTACTGTGTGATGAGGAAGAATATGATGACCACCAACAGAATTTGGTGCCACTGACTAGGTTCATAATAAAGCCCCAGAAGTTTTACCCACCATTCTTCTGCACCATTGTGTATATATCCATACAGTAAAAAAGGCATAGAAAATCTTGGTATGTTTATGAAAGTAGTTTTGATTTTGTGATCCTTTGAAAGGGTTTTGGGGACCCCATTTTGAGAACCATGTTCTAGGATGCCTGCTTATCTTGAAATGAAAATTTGTATCAGTCTTTTTGAGTAAAGTTTTTTTTCCTCATCTGGGCCTTCATTATCCAAGGAGAATGACTTGCCTGCAATTGGTATGAACAGATTTTAGACTTATTCGAGTGTAATTTTTGTTTTAGTTAGCCTCATAGAAATGGATATAAAAGAACACCCAAGTGATCAAAAATGTGTCCGTTGGATGACTATATAATTTTTCTCTTTACTTGTGTGTGGTATGTGTTTTGTATGTGAGTATACAATTAATTTGGCTCCTGGGTAGCTTTAAAACACCTTTTCCCAAAGCAAAATGATTTTCATGAATTAGGGTGATTCACACTAGCTTCCATTGGGCTATGCTTCTTTTTCTCCTGATCTACCACAATTTCAAATATAACTGCTTCAATTTGTAAGCCAAAGATTTTTATGAAACTATGCAAACATTTCCTATTTTTTTCTCCCTCATGTCCCTGGAACCCAAATACATAATTCTTAAAAGCAGTCCAAGAAAGTGGTAGAGATGCCCAGTTAGGAGAATATGAAGAAAATCATCTTCTAAGTGGTTTTCTCCTGTTGAGTTATCTCCTTTATAAAATTTGTTCTTTCTTTGATGTCCCTGGACTGTTGGATTTTTATAGTTTGTACCAACAGTACTGAGGGGGTGTGTGATGCTTACATATATGCAGACATATAGTGGAGTTTGACTCACACTCAATGCATGCGCTAGTGCTCACGCTTACATACCTGAAACTTAATGATTCAACAGCTCTGCAGTATTTGAAGAGGTAGTCAAAATGAGTAAATAAATAAATGAAAGTTAAAAATACTGCTAAAGAACAAAGATCTGCAAAGGTGATCCAATAATAAGGAACTTTACTGGTAAGTAATCAAAATAATTTCTGACTTGAAAAGCTAATTGGTGCATGATTATTACAAATACTATAACCATAAAACAGGTATTCTGCCAATAAAACACATAATACTGTATCTGATAAGTAATTCGCTTATAAGACAATACAGATATTGTGAATCATTCAGTTGCTTAATTGTATAGTAAGAAAAATACGTAACATTAAAGGCAGAAGAACAAATCATATAGTTGATTTCTTTCTCTTTTTATTTCTTTCTCTTTTTAGAACAGATTTTTCATTCCATTGCAAAATTTGAAATTGTTTTAGGGTATTTGAACTCTAAATGTAAACTTCCCTTTTTCCCAGGCCTGTTTTCTTGTTTTGGTAATAAGCCTCCCACAATTGAACCAGATAGTATGCGTAATTACCCACTCATCAGTTTTCAGGCTGATAAGCCTCTGTTGGCTATCCCTTCATACTCTAAAAGCAGGAAAAATTGACTACAAAGACCACCAGGCTTATAATCACCTACAATGTGAGGCAGCTCAACCCGCCTTCTTGTTCTTATAATCACCCACTTCCTTATCAATTGGTTAAGAACTAGAAAGAATGATGAAGAGATTAGTAGGCAAACTGCCAAGGGATGCATGCTCTAAGGAAAATGTGTTTGTAATAAATGGGATTTTTATCTTTAGATTCCCAATAGGTAATTAAAAAAGAATTTGGAGAAAATTATTAGCTTGAAAATGGCATATAATTTTTAAAAGAAACAGTTTTGAAAGCATTCCTATATCTTTGGATGAAACTTATTAATAGTAATAGTGTTTTGCATAGGCATATGAGCTTTTATATCTTTTTTAGCTTATTGTAAGAGGCAGTACTTTTGATTTTCATTTAGTTTATTTACCTTCAGCTTTGCTACAGGTATTCTGCCGTAATTTGTTCATGAAGAGCCATTGTGGAAACCAAGCCCTGTTAAATTCTTTTAAAACTAATTAGGTTCTTCGAAAGTGAAGGCAAGCAATGATGGCAAAGCATATTGATCTAATTCTCTTCACCTCTCCAGCCAAATTTTCTTTCCTTTAATATGATGCTTGTCACTATTATTAAAACTTTGAAAAGAAAAATATTTTAAGTAACATATTTTTTTCCTTATAAAAACTACTTTTCCTTCCTAGCTGTCTTCGAAGAACATTCTTCTACAAATAATCAAAATGATTTTTGTGTATTATGTATATTTTTCATTCTTTATTATGAAGCTGTTTTTAAGGGATTCTAAGAGTCTGTCTTCTCTTGGTCTTATTAGCTTTGTTTTTCTATGCTTTTCATATACTCTGCTTTTTTATAATACAGTATACAAATACAAATATTACTTTGTCTAACCTTTTCATATAATGACCAGTGGTAATGTTTAATTATTTATACATTTTTAAAGCTTACTTTACAAAGGTATAAGGTCCTTTTTAAAAAAATTAATGTTTTGACATAGTATTTGAGTTCTTTTCACTTCTAAATTTATTTTAATCATTGAGAAGTTTCAAAACTCTTAGAAACTAATGGTTTAAGATTTTTCAGACAGTTGTATGGATGGACTTAATCTTGTCTTACTGTAATTGAAAATAGTATTGGTTTTGCAATAGGGAGAATAAGAGGTGCTTTCTTCTTACTAATGTCCATTTAATACATAAACACTTTTGTTTGTTTGTTTTTTACAGATTCCCTTCAAGCTCAACTTATCAATATGGGTGTTATACCTACCTTAGTGAAATTACTGGGCATCCATTGCCAAAATGCAGCTCTTACAGAAATGTGTCTTGTTGCATTTGGCAACTTAGCAGAACTTGGTAAGTCCTAGTCATGAACCACAAATGTAATTAACTTATTAACAGACTTAACAATAGATTTTCCTTAAATGTTAACAACCTGGATATCCATGTAGATTATATTATTTTTTTGAAGTGTTGTCGATACTTCCTTCAATGTTTAAAAAAAAAGTAGGTCCAGGGTGCCTGGGTGGCTCAGTGGGTTAATGCCTCTGCCTTCGTCTCAGGTCATGATCTCAGGGTCCTGGGATCGAGGCCGGCATCAGGCTCTCTGCTCAGCGGGGAGCCTGCTTCCTCCTCTCTGCCTGCCTCTCTGCCTACTTGTGATCTCTCTCTCTGTCAAATAAATAAAATCTTTATAAAAAAAAAAGTAGGTCCAATTATATCTTATGATTATATTGTTTATAGTTGGAGCTCCTTTGCTTGCCTCATTGTTTTATTTGTCAAGGTTTAAAATTTCCACTTGTATATTATTTAATAGAGTTGAATATTTAAATGATCTCCACTTGACTTTAGTATTCTTACATGAGAGATGGTCTTGAAATCAAGTATTGTTTTTCCAGGACAAAAATAAGATTGTTGATTTATTACATTTTATATAACTTGTTTATGGGGTAGAAAGGAACCAGGCAGACTAACGTTTCTCCCCCTTTTTTTAGAAAATCCTTAAAAACGATAGAGAACTTTTTCATGATAATATATTTGTAACAGCGTTAGAAAAAATTATGAGAAATCCTTGAAAATCAGAAGGCAGCCAGAAAAAGATACTGAAAACACAGCCCAGTTATTACAGAGAAGAGGACTGATGACTCCAGCATTGCAGTCTTTTTTCTCTGTTTTATTTTTTTCTGTATCATTAATAGTACTCTCTTCTTTCTGACCTTCTTTCCTGTGATTCTTAAGATAAAATTACAATGCCTGGTCTGAATCTACCCCACAACCATGTTCACAATAAATTTTGTATTATGGGGATGGTGAAACCAAGTGATATCTTGTCAGAACTAAATATAATAGCTAAAACAAATTAATTCTGTTAATTATACCTACTTTATAAATAACTAAACAGAAGTACCAGGACTCTAACCTTGAATTTTTTGAGAGCTCATGTTCTTACATACTACACATTAAAGTCTTGATCTCAGTACATTCTTTAGCATAGACTTTAAATGCTTCAGATTTAAAGGAGTAGAGATTATTTATCAGAGCTAATTTTAATTCTTTTTTTTTTGGTAAGAAAAACAGCAACATGAACTAATTTTTAAGGGTGGGTTTTTTTTTTAAGAACAATGACATGTTTAAATTGAATTTCTTTTCATGAGACAGGAACTTTGTTTTTTTTTGTTTTTTTTTTTTTTAGTACAGTTGATGCAGAATGTTAAAAGTCATTATATATATATTCTTATTATATATACTCAGTGAGTCCAACTTCATAGTCTGTTTATAGCTGTTACTACCTTTACCCCAACTGAAGGGTGAAAGAATAAAAGAGAAATATTCCTGTACACACTAAGACTTCTAGAGTTTATATCATGAGTCTGTTATGTCCACGTAATAGCTAGGTTATAAATCAACACTGAAATTGAACGTGTATGCCCCAGAATACTTTTCCTCTTTCCAGTGTGTGATTTATTACAGTAAGTTAAGAAATCCATAAAGCATTATTGACATCCATTTATATTACACACTTCTGAATATGTCATATTACTATATGCTAGAGTTACTTTTAGTCAAATTTATTAATAAAAATGTTAAACAGCAGAAATTTCTGTGGTTTTGCTCAGAAAAGATGTATGATAAAGACAAAATATAGAATAACTTAAGTGCAATCTATTACGGAATTAGGGACAAAAAAAAGGAAAATGCAGCTCTGCCTTTTTGTTTTCTTTGAGTCCTAGTTTATAGGACTTCCTTTTTATTTGGCTCCAAAATATTTTATAAAGAAAATTCCTGCATAAAATATTAGGATTTGGGGGTAGAGATGTTAGAATAAAAACTTGTATTTAATTTCACTTCATTCTGGAAACTAAAACTATACTAAAGGGACACTTTTAAAGGCTTAAATCCACAAGGAAAGGGGAAAAGAAAAAGGGAGAGGAGATGACACAAAAGTATTTTAGGACCTGGGAAGAAGACAAGCAATAACTGATTTAGCAAAACTTTGATGTGTGACTCTTAGGATTTGGTGGTATTAAAATCTCATTCCCTTTCCATACTTTTATTTTATTTTATATTTTATTTAATTCAAAATGTGTTGAGATAGTTTCCCACTCATCTGATCTGGGGTGCTTTATCTGAAGGAACATCTTTCTTTAAACCTTGCTTTTCCTGCTGTAGGCTGGCAGAGGACAGTGGAGGAGCCAACACACAAAACTACCCTTTGTGCATGGCTAAAGACTAGTGATTTTGTAGCATCCTGGGCATTTCACATCCATGAAATAGGGGTTGAGGCTCTGCACCAAGCACTTCTTGTGCTTCCCCTTCTCTTCGGGACAGGTGGAAGAGGTCCTTCATACTGCCAGAGAGTCCCTTTTCACACTTTATAGTAACTACCCCTTCCCATGTAAGCAAAAGATTACATATATTCTCTAGAAAGGTTACAAATAGAAAACTTGTAGTCTGGGGACATCAGACTGACTTGAGGTAACAGGTACCAGAGTACCATTCCAAAAATAATTTAAGTGAAAAATAGGTACAGAGAACCCCAATATTATTCCATTTGTTCTGTGGAACATAAAGATACTTATATAAAAAGGCCATCTGACCGCCCTTACAGATAATCTTGTAGTTAACAAGACTGCTTATGCTCATAGCTCCTAATCAATTTTAAATCCCAATTTTTTTTTCATTTTTTTTTATCATGATGAATATATTCTTTAATCCTCCTCCACCATTTCTCACACCCCCCAACCCACCTCCCCTCTGGTAACCATCAGTTTGTTGTTTCTTGGTTTGTCTCTGTTTTTTCTTTTTTTTTCCCCCATTCGTTTGTTTTGTTTCTTAAATCCCACATACGAGTGAGATTGAGTGGTATTTGTCTTTCTCTGAGTGACTTCACTTAGCATAATATTCTCTAGTTCCATCCATGTTGTTGCAAATGGCAAGATTTCATTCCCTTTTATGATGGAATAATATTTCATTGAAATATATACCTACTTCTTTATCCATTCATCTATTGATGGAAACTTGGGCTGTTTCTATAGTTTGGCTATTGCAAATAAGGGTACATTAAACATAGGGGTGAGTGTATCCTTTTGAGTCAGTGTTTTTGTACTTTTTGGATAAATACCCAGTAGCATGATTCCTGGATTGTACGGTAGTTCTATGTTTAAACTTTTTGAGGAAACTCCATACTGGTTTTCACAATGGTTGCACCAACTTGCATTCCCACAGATAATGCAAGAAGGTTCCCCTTTCTCTGTATTCTCACCAACTCTTGTTTCTTGTGTTTTCAGTTTTAGCCTTTCTGATAGATGTGAGCCAATATCAAGTAGTTTTGATTTGTACTTCTCTGATGATGAGTGATGTTGATTATCTTATGTGTCTTCTTTGTCAAATGCTTTTTCTGCTTCTATTAAAGTGATCATATGGTTTTTATCCTTTTATTAATAAGGTGATGCATCACATTATTGTTTTGCAAATATTGAACCACACTTGCATTCCAGGAATAACTCACTTGATTGTGGTGTATTTTTTTTAATGTATTGTTGAATTCAGTTTATTAATATTTTGTTGAGGATTTTTTTTTTTAAGATTTTATTTATTTGACAGAGAGAAACACAGCCAGAGAGGGAACACAAGCGGGGGGAGTGAGAGAGGGAGAAGCAGGCTTCCTGCCGAGCAGGGAGCCCGATGTGGGGCTCGATCCCAGGTCTCCAGGATCATGACCTGAGCCGAAGGCAGTCGCTTAACCAACTGAACCACCCAGGCGCCCCATTGTTGAGGATTTTTGCATCTATGTTTATGAGCGATATTAACCTGTAGTTGTCTTTCCTTGTATTGTCTTTATCTGGTTTTGGTATTAGAGTGATTGAATTTGGAAGATTTGCTTCCTCTTGTATTTTTTGGAATAGTTTGAGAAAAGTGTTATTAACTCTTTTTAAATGTTTCGTAGAACTCATCTGTGAGGTGTGACCGTGTGGCTCAGTCAGTTGGGCATCTGCCTTCAGCTTGGGTCATGATGCTGGAGTCCTGGGATCGATCCCTGCATCGGGCTCTCTGCTCAGCAGGAAGTCAGCTGCTCTTCCTGCTTGTGCTCTCTTTCTCACACTCTTACTCTATCTCAAATAAATAAATGAAATCTTAAAAAGAAAAAAACAGCTGTGAAACTCTGGTCCTGGATTTTTGTTGCTTGGGGGTTTTTTGATTGCCAATTTAATTTCATTGCTGGTAATTGGTCTGTCCAAATTTTCTATTTCTTCTTCCTTAGTTTTGTAAGTTATATATTTTTAGGCATTTATCCATTTTTCCTAAGTTGTCCAATTTGTTAGTATTTGAGCCCTCTTTTTTTCTTTTCTTTCTTTTTTTTTTTTTAATATGAGTCTTCCTAGAGGTTTGTCAATTCGATTCATCTTTTCAAAGAACCATGTCCCAGTTTCATTGATCAGTTCTATTGTTTTTTGGTTTCTCTATCATTTATTTCGACTCTAGTCTTTATTATTTCCTTTCTTTTGTTGAGTTTAGCTTTGATTGTACCTCTTTTTCTGGCTTCTTTAGGTGTAAGGTTAGGTTGTTTATTTGAGAGTTTGTTTTTGGTTTTGGTTTTAGTTCTGGTTTTTGCTTCTTGAGGTAAGCCTATATTGCTGTAAACTTCCTTCTTAGAACCACTTTTGCTGCGTCCCAATGATTTGGGACTATTGTGTTTTCATTTTCATTTTTTCATGTAATTTTTAATTTCTTCTTTGCTTTTTGAAAGACACATTCATTATTTAGTAGCATGTCATTTAATCTCCATGTATTTGTGCTCTTTCCAGATTTCTTCTTGTGATTGAATTCTAATTTCATAAGATTGTGGTCAGAAAAGTTGCATGGTGGGGCATCAGGGTGGCTCAGTCAGTTAAGTCTGAAGTCGTGATATCGGAGTCCTGGGATCAAGCTTCATGTCAGGCTCCCTACTGAGCGGGGAGTCTGCTGCTCTCTCTCCACCTCCCCCAGCTGATGTTCACACTCCCTCTCTCTCTCTCTCTCTCTCTCAAATAAGTAAATAAAATCTTAAAAAGAGAGAGATAGATCATGGTATGACTTTAATTTTTTTTTTTTTTTTATTTGTTGGGACTTGTGACCTACTATGTCATCTGTTCTGGAAAATGTTCCATGTGCACTTGAATGTATATGCTGGAATGTTCTGATTTTGTCTATTAAATCCAGTGTGTTATTCAAAGTCATTCTCTCCTTGTTGATTTTGTGATTGGATGATCTGTCCATTGGTGTAAGTAGGATATTAAAGTCCCTTGCTATAATATTTCTATTGATTTGTTTTGAACTGTTTTATATATTTGAGTACTTCCATGTTGGGTCCATAAATATTTGTAGTTGTTATTTCCTCTTATTAGATTGTCCCCTTTATTATTATATAGTATTCTCCTTATAAACAATAAGTATTGCTTTTCCAGGTTTCTTTTGGAATCCATTGAATGATAAATGATTCTCCATCCCCTCACTTTCAATCTGCAGGTGTGTTTTGGTCTGAAATGAGTTTCTTGTAAGCAGCATATAGTTGGGTCTTGTTTTTTTATCCACTCCCTCACCCTGTGTCTTTTCACTGGAGCATTAAGTCCATTTGCATTCAGAGTAATTATTGATAGATATGTATTTATTGCCATTTTGTTACCTATTTTTGGTTTCTATAGATTCTCTCTGGTCCTTGATTGTTTTCTTTCTTAGTTGGTTAGCTTTTTTTAGTGCTGTACTTGGATTCCTTTGTTTTTATTTTTTTCATATCTATTACTGATTTTTGATTTGTGGTTACCACTGATTTGTGTATAATGTCTTCTCTGTATAGCAGTCCATATAAGTTGATGGTTACGTATGTTTGAGTCCATTCTTTACTTCTCTACCCCCCCCAATTTTAGTATATGGTATCATACTTGACATCCTTTTGTTTTATGAATCCCTTGACTGATTTTTACAAAAGTACTTGTTTTTATTGCTTTTGTGCTTTTTGCTTTTCTTATTCTCACTTGTGGTCTTTCCTTTTTCACCCGAAGAGTCTCCTTTAATATTGCTTGTAAGGCTCTTTTAGTGGTCATGAACTCTTTGAGAAACTTTTTCTCTCTCTCTCTATTCTGAGTGATACTCTTGTTTGGCGGCAGATTTTTCCCTTACAGCACTTTGAATGTATCATGTCACTCTTCTGGCCTGTGAGGTTTCTACTGAAAATCACTGATAGACTTATGGGGTTTCCCTTGTATGTAACTGTTTTCTTTTCTCTTGCTGCTTTAAAATATTTTCTTTATACTACCTTTTGCCATTTTTATTATTATGTGCCTTGGTGTGGACTTCTTTGGTTTGAATTTTTCGGGGGATCTCTGTGCCTCCTTAATCTGGATATCTGTTTCCTTCCCCAAATGAGGGAAGTTTTCAGCTATTATTTCTTCAGATAAATTTTCTGCCACCCTATCTCTCTCTTGTTTTTTTGAGTTTCCTTAATGTGGATGTTGTTACATTTGATGAAGTCACTGAGTTCCCTAAGACTATTCTCAATTTGCATAATTTCCTTTGTTCAGCTCAGTTACTGTCCATTACTCTGTCTTCCAGGCTATTAATTCATTTCTCTGCTTCATCTAATCTGGTATTTATTCCATCAAGTGTATTTTTAATTTCTTTTATTGTGTTCCTGATCTCTGATTGGTTCTTTTTCATCTCTGTGTTAAGGGTCTCACTGATGTCCTCCACTCTTTTCTTCAGTCCAGTGAGTATCTTTATGAGCATTGCTTTAAGTTCTCTACCAAGCATAGGACTTATGTCCGTTTTTGCTTTGGTCT
Source organism: Spilogale gracilis (assembly GCA_004023965.1). Taxonomy (NCBI): domain Eukaryota; kingdom Metazoa; phylum Chordata; class Mammalia; order Carnivora; family Mephitidae; genus Spilogale; species Spilogale gracilis. The sequence goes on along the minus strand of PITA01027258.1, from coordinate 8,379 downwards.
CTTGCTGTCATTTAATCGTGTTCTTTTGTTTCAGAGATGGTTCTCTGTCTCATTTTGTCTGACTTTCTGTGTCTCTTTCTGTGTGTTAGGAAAGTCAGCTTCTTCTCTTGTTCTTAACAATAATAGTCTTATGAAAAAGAGGTACTGTAGTGCCCTGCAGTGCAGTGTCCCCTGTTCCCCAGGGCCTGGCACTTCAGGGACTGTCTCCTGTGTGTGTTACATGTGGTATGCTGTTGAATTGTGGCCTCCTTTTCCTTCAGTGTATTGTCTGCAGAGGCTCTTGCTCTACTCTTTGCAGCTAGGTATATGGTGGTCTGCTTACAAAACCAGACCTGCCCCTGCCAGAACCAGGGTCCCACAAAATGGGCAGGTTAGGCGACATGGTATTGGCAGGGTTTGCACTGGTCTTCTGGGGAGGTGGTTGGGGGAGAGTGCTGGGACTGAGATGAGGCATAACTGGGAAAGGTAGCTCTGCCAAAGTGTGGGGAGTAAGGGGTCCTTAATGCAATCAAGTTACGTAAGGAGTGTGGATACCAGGCTGGTTCCACAGGTAGCCATTCTTTATGCTGTAAGGGGAGGAGGGAAATGGTACCTGCCAGCTCCTTTGTTCCTGGAGGCATCTCCCCATGATCCTTGTCTCTCCTAGCTGTGCTCTGAGATGAGCACATTATTCTCCCCACTGTCTGTCCTCCAGTGTTTTTCAGACTGCTGGTTTTACACTGTATCTACAGTCTGTTTGCCATGCCATCTCTTTAAGGGCAGGAACCCCCCTTCCTAATGCCTTCTGGACTGTCACAGAGTTGAGCCCCTGATTTTTAAAAATTCCAGGCTTTAAATCCCACTGATTTTAAGAACTTAAAAATTATATCCCTCTCACTATCAGAGGTAAATATTGCAGAGATTCCTCCTCCCTGTTTTTTATAGGCTCCTTGGTGTGAAAGTCTCTTTTCTGCCCTTCGCTGCACCATTGGCTCCCTTCCCACCATGGAGAGCCACAGTTTGTTTCACTCCCAGACTGCCTTCCTATAAAAATGTACTGGGAATGTGAAACTTGATGTGACCTCTTCCCTGCCTTTAGTTGGGGAGTTTGTTCTGTCAGTCTTCAGGTCATTTCCTGGGGTATTTATGCTGATACGGGTATTAACTGGTTATATCCATTGGACAGGGCAAGGTTAGTGCCTTCTTACTCTACCATCTTCCCAGCCAACTTAAATCCCAATTTTTAATCAATATATAGACAATTAGAGAGGGAAGGATAGCTTTTAACTCACAAGATTAGGAAATAAATAGAAAAAACAAATTAGAGGAAACAGAAATAATGCAAGGTGAGGGGAAAAGGGCAAATATACTCAGGTAAGTGAAAAAAATATAGTGGGAATGTGAAACTGTAACAGGTGCTGTTTTTTAAAGATAGAGGAACAGAACAAAAACTTTGAACCTTAAGAACACAATAGGTAAAATAAAAGACAGTTGTTTGGAGAAATAGTTGTAGAAGTAAAGCAAAAAACAAGATGATAGAAAATAGAAGAGAAAATACAGATAGAGAATTACGCCAAAAGTTTTAGAAATAGATAAACAGACCATTGCTAAATAAATTAAGTATCACAGAACTAAAGTACGCAATTTTCCGTGATTGGGTCTGTCAAATGCCTAGTTTAATGGCTGAAAATAGACCCAGATCATAGCACATCTGTATGAAATTTTAAAATGGGACAAAGAACATCTTACAAATTTAGAGGACAAAAAGTTGCATACAAAAGACTGTGACTATGTTGATATTAGGTGTCTCAAAACACTGGCAACCAGAAGAAAATAAAGTTCTGCCTTCAAAAATTGGAAGGAAAATTATTTCAAATATAGAATTCTATACCCAATCAAACTGTCAAACAAGTGTGAAGTTATAATAAGACATTATCAAATAAGAATATCTCAGAAAGTTAATATCCTGCATACCTTTCCTCTGGAAACCACTGTAAGATGCGTTTCACCAAAGCAAGAAAGAAGACTACATAGCATCAGGAGACAAGAAATCCAACAGGAAAAGAAGAATTTCTAGTAGGATAGTGACTTGAGAGCCCCAAAAGGCCTGTTTTCAGAGAGTAACTAGTCCAGATTGTAACAAGACAGAGGCCTCTAGAGTTGGGGTTGGGATAATTCTTGGAGGAGATGAAATTGATTGATTACCAAAAGTGAGCTTCTTAAGATCAGATAGCTGATCAACAGTTTGGAGTTTGGAGCTGCATTAATGATAAGTACATAGAAGACTAAGCAAATGAAAAAAATAATCCCAGAGGAACAAAAAATAATTCTAGGAAAAATGAAATACTATATTATTAAAAAACTACATACCAATATAACCAAAAATTACAGTATAATTATATCAAGAAGATGAGGGTTTGGTGGGGGTAGGGGGAAGAAGGCTAAGGCCTAATTGTTTATATTGGAAGTCATTCAAAAATACTTGAAACTAAAAAATCAAAAAAGTGTCAATACAAATATGATATTTAAAAATATGGAGGCAAGTACCAATGACTAGCTAAAAGAGCTTTATGTGCTTGGCTTCTGAGAAGGAAAAATAGGTGGAGACTGGATTCTTCTGGTAATATATGTACTAGAACTAAGTATCTCTTTAAGATCACAAGTAATTTTTATAAAAATAACTTTAGAGGCACCTGGGTGTCTCAGTCTGTTGAGCATTTGCCTTTAGCTGGGTGATAATCCAATAATGCCAGGATCGAGCCAGAATCAGGCTTCCTGCTCAGCGGGGAGTCTCCTTCTCCCACTGACCCTACCCTCGCTTGTGTTTTCTTGCTCACCCTGTATCTCTAAAATAAATAAATAAAATCTGGAAAAAATAACAAAAAAAACAAAAACGGGGTGCCTGGGTGGCTGTCATTAAACATCTGCCTTTGGCTCAGGTCATGATCCTGCAGTCCCGAGATTGAGCCCTGCATCGAGCCCCGCATCGGACTCCCTACTCAGCGCCAAGCCTGCTTCCCCCTTTCTCACTCCCCTTGCTCGTGTTCCCTCTCTAGTTGTGTTTCTCTCTGTCAAATAAATAAATAAAATCTTAAAAAAAAAAAATACTTCAGTAAAATCAGGGTTCTTGCCAAGGGTGTGTTGAGCATCCATGACATTTGATTCAAATATGTCCAAATCAGACTTCATGCTGCCTTTTCTCTGTACCCATCTGTAAGATAAATACAGCTCTTGCTCTTTAATATCAAAAGTGGTTTGGTTTTAGTTTATTAAGTGTTTGAAGCAGTACAATATGGATTGGAAAAAAGAACGATAACACTACTCTTTTTAAAAAGAATGAGAGGGGGCGCCTGGGTGGTTCAATTATTAAGCATCTGCCTTCAGCTCACGTCATGATCCCTGAGTCCCAGCATCAAGTCCCGCATCAGGCTCCCTGCTCAACAGGAAGCCTGCTTCTCCCTCTGTCACTCCCCCTGCTTGTATTCCCACTCAAGCTGTGTTTCTCGCTGTCAAATAAATAAAATCTTAAAAAAAAAAAAAAAAAAACAAGAATGAGAGCACAGAGATAAATGTTGATGTCTACTTCACCTATGATTTTATGTCCCTGAAATTCTTCCCATTTGAAAAACTGTCTGAAGCAAAGGAGCAACCAACAGTGCTCAGGACTTATATCATCCATGTTTATATAAAACTCACTTTATAGGGTAAGGTGTGCTGATGTTTGTAGAATATGATCTCTGAGGGTTTAGGTAGCTTATTAGAAAAGACACTCTACTCCCAATTCTTTTTTGTGGTGTGGAGTCATAAAGTTTGGGGGTAGATTTTCATCATTTTGGCATATAGATCTGATGCAGGCAGCAAAAGCAGTGTAATAGAAATGAATCAAAACTATGAAGCCATGTTAAGATTTGTGTTTCTCCTTCTCTTTAACGTTGAATTTGCAATATTTTTTATTTGGAATCAGTGGAGATTTACTTCAAACTAGAGAGCAGAACCTACCTCTTATATTTGCTTGATTATTCATTCAGTCAAGCATTATTTTGAACCTGCATATGCAGGTTCAAAATAATGAAATTAAGAAGATAACTGGAGAGAAATGCAATGAATGCCAATTGTATTTTGGAGGCAGATTGGTAGAGTTTGGTAATTCACTGGAGGTAAAGTTGAATGAGAACAAGTGAACAATGAATACTAGGTTTCTGCCTGCGTAGATGGATAGATGAATCATTCATTTAACAAGTGAAAGAAAGAAAGGAACTGTGGAAGAAAAACAGATTTCAGGTAATACCAAAAATCCTAATTTTAGACATTGAGTCTGAATACTAGAGGGAAGTATTTACATGGAGATGTCAGGTGGCCAGTTAAGTAAGTAGCTTGAAGTGCAAAAGAGGGCTAGAGATAGGATTGTATAAGTATCAATATACAGGTGCTCTTTTGTTGCTATGGAAAAGAATTAGATTGTCTGGGATGAGAGGACCAAAAAGAAAAGGATCAAGTCCCAAGGAGTGGAATTTATAGAGGTCTGGTAGAAGAGAAGGAGCAGGTGGGCCAAAATTTAGTTTGAAATGGGTTTAAAAGCAAATGTGAGTTGAAAAAGTAGAGACAGTGTATGTAGATGGTGCTATCAAGAAACTTGTTTGTAAAACTGAACAGAGATTGGATGGTAGTTGAAGAAGAGTAATGTAGAAGATAGTTTTCTTTTTTTAAAAATTATTCGAGAGAACACGTGTGTGAGTGGAGGGAGGGGTAGAGGGAGAGAATCTTCAGGCAGACTCCCTGCTGAGCATGGATCCTGCTGGGGAGGCTCAGTCCCACGGCCCATGAGATCGTGACCTGAGCCAAAACCAAGAGTTGGAGGCTCAACCAACAGAGCCACTGAGGTACCCCAAGAAAGCTGTGGGGGGTTTTTGTTTTGTTTTGTTTTGTTTTAAAGATTTTATTTATTTGACAGAGAGAAACACAGCCAGAGCGGGAACACAAGTAGCAGGAGGGAGGGAGGAAGAAGCAGGCTTCCCACGGAGTGGGCAGCCAGATGCGAGGCTATCCCGGAACTCTGGGATCATGACCTGAGCTGAAGGCAGAGGCTTAACCTCTGATCGACCCACACGCCCAAAGAAAGCTGTTTTTAATATTGCTTTTTTTGTGTAGAAATATTAGAGCATATTTAAATGCTGATGGTGGACCTCTGGAGTGAGGAGGGATTGGAAATGTTGAAGAAGCAGGAGGGAATGAGACCCCAAGTACATGTGAAGAATTGACCTTTAATAGCAGGCATGGCAGGACCAGCACAAGAGCATACCATACCATTTTAATGATCTAAAAGTAATAAGTCATCTTTACTTCAGCTAGTTATAATGCAGTTTGTTATGAGCAGTTTTTCTTCTCTGACTAAAAACCTTGAAACTATGAATTTATAACTTAGTAATTTAATCGTTGCTATGGTTACCTATACATTATGCTAGTGAACATTTTTTATAGCTTTGACTAAAACTGGGTTTGAACGTACTGTTTAAAGTCATTTTTCTTTTTCAGGAGCATTTAAGATATATCTGATAGTTTCTGTACTTGAAGAGTATTTGTATTTATCAATAATGGTACAAAATGAGCATGTATTAAAAGTAATAGAATATAATTTCTGCATTTAATTTTGTGTGTTTACTCTAAGGTTACCTCTCCTGTTTTGCAGAGTCAAGTAAAGAACAGTTTGCCAGTACGAACATTGCAGAAGAGCTGGTAAAACTCTTTAAGAAACAAACAGAACATGATAAAAGGGAAATGATTTTTGAAGTTCTTGCTCCACTGGCAGAAAATGGTGAGAAAATAAATGCATCTCTGGACTTTTTTTAAAATCATGTATGCTTTTTCCATTTTTCCTAATAGTACTTAATTGCTAGCTATTTAACTCAGAAGCCTTCTTTGCTTTATTAATGATGTGATGTTTTATTTTGGGTGTCGATAACTTCAGCCACTTATCTACTCTGTAACTATATCTGCATTTGCCAAAGCTACTTTCCAAGTTCCTTTGATTATAAAGTCTTGGAAAAAACATGATTCTGTAGCTTACACATTTATATGCCCATCTGGAAAAGGCACCTGAGAGGCTGAACTTCACTTATGAAGCCTTGCAAAGCCAAGGGACAGAGTGGACACTGGTAAACTATTCCCATCTTTGGTAAAAAATCTAAAGAGGGGGCGCCTGGGTGGCTCAGTTGGTTAAGCAACTGCCTTCGGCTCGAGTCATGATCCTGGAGACCTGGGATCGAGCCCCACATGGGGCTTCCTGCTCTGCGGGAGGCCTGCTTCTCCCTCTCTCAGTCCCTCTGCTTGTGTTCCCTCTCTCACTGTGTTTCTCTCTGTCAAATAAATAAATAAAATCTTTAAAAAAAGAAAAATCTAAAGGGATGTACCATAGGAATAAGAGTGAACCAGAGTAAACAAACCATCCCATAAAAATAATTTTTCAAGTACAGTTCTAGCACATAATCAGTAAGCACCAGATAGATGAACAGATAAGACAGTGTAAGCAAAAACCAGCACAAAGAACAGGCAACAACAGCAGATCTCCAGATACTGGAATTATTAGACAGTGACTCAATCAATATTGGTGTGCCTATTATATTCAGAGTATTCAAGGGAAGCTTGAAAAATTTAGAAGGAAACTATAACTATAAAAAGTGACATAGCAGATTTGACAAAGAAACAATTGGAAATTCCTGAATTAAAAAAAATACAACCCAAAATAAGAACTTAATGGATAGATTTAGTTTAAATGTAGTCCTCTTAGAGAACCAGTGAACTAGAAGATAGTTAGGAAGAAAATCCAGGGCACCTGGGTGATTCAGTGGGTTAAGCCTCTGCCTTCCTCTCAGGTCATGATCTCAGGGTCCTGGGATCAAAGCCCACATCAGGCTCTCTGCTCCACGGGGAGCCTGCTTCCTCCTCTCTCTCTGCCTGCCTCTCTGCCTACTTGGGATCTCTCTCTGTCAAACAAACAAACAAATAAATAAATCTTTTAAAAAAGAAAGGAAGGAAGAAAATCTAGAATGAAGTGTAAAGAGAGAAAAAATAATCAAAATACATAAAAAGAGAATAAGAAGTACAAAGGGTGCAGTGAGAAACTCTCACATAAGTTTTTTGGAGTTCCAAAAAGTGGTGGGTAAAGGAGAGGCAGTATTTTCTTAAATTCTGACAGAGAATTTGCCAGAAATTACTAATGTAAGATAACAAATATTCAAAAACCCAAATGAATCAAAACCTGATAAAAAGAAAACTACTTCTAGATATATTATCTTGAAACTACAGGAAACTAATGACAAAAATCTTAAAAACAGCCAGGAAAAAAATAGGTTATCTTAAAAAGGGTGACAGTTCGGCTGATTGCTTATCTTCCAGCACAACAATGAAATCCAGATGATGATGAAACATCTTCTACATGCTGGGGAAAAAAAAATGCCAACCTAGAATTCTAAACCCCACAAAAACATCCTTCAAAGCTAAAGGCAAGGGCGCCTGGGTGGCTCAGTTGGATAAGCATCGGCCTTTAGCTCAGGTCATGATCCAGAGTCTTGGGATCAAGCCCCTAGTGAGGCTCCCTGGAGCCTGCTTCTCCCTCTCTGTGTCTGCCTACTGCCCGCTCCCTGCCCCCTACTTGTGCGCTCGCTCTCTCTCTCTCTCTCTCTCTCTCTCTCTCTCTTTCCCTGTCAAATAAATAAAATAAAATAAAAACACTAAAGGTAAAATTTAAAGATTTTTTTTTTAAGATTTTATTTACTTATTTGACAGAGAGATCACAAGTAGGCAGAGACGCAGGCAGAGAGAGGAGGAAGCAGGATCCCCGCTGAGCAGAGAGCTGGATGCAGGCCTCCATCCCAGGACTCTGAGATCATGACTTGAGCTGAAGGCAGAGGCTTTAACCCACTGAGCCACCCAGGCACCCTAAAGATATTTTTCAGAGTAAAAACTGAGAAGGTTCACCAACTTTTAAGGTGATTACTAAAATAATTTTTAAAAACAATGTGTATCTGGCAAACTAATTGAAAGATTATGGAAAGGTTTTTTTTTTTTTTAAGTACACCTTCAAAATAACAGAAGAAAGTAAAGAGCAGAAATCAGTTGCATTCTTACATACTAACAACGAAAAAATAGAAAGGGAAATCAGAGAATCGATTCCATTTACTATAGCACCAAAAACTATAAGATATTTAGGAATAAACCTAACCAAAGAAGTCAAGGATCTGTACTCAAGGAACTACAGAACACTCATGAACGAAATTGAAGAAGACACAAAAAGATGGAAGAGCATTCCATGCTCATGGATCGGAAGAATAAACATTGTCAAAATGTCTATACTGCCCAGAGCAATCTACACTTTCAATGCCATTCCGATCAAAATTCCACCAA
>PITA01027257.1:0-21242 GCA_004023965.1 Spilogale gracilis | reverse complement strand
TAATGAGACCTTGAGCACAGCAAGGTGGAAGATGAACGTTTCATACACATCCAAGGTGGAGAGGGGGGCCTCCGAGGGAGCCCCAGCAGGGAGCCCTGCAGGGCAGCTGCTTTCCCCTCTGTTCTACACTTAGTCTCCCACATGAGACTGCAGTCTTCCCTAGAAAGAGGCAGCTAGCTAGTGGTCGGGTGGATCCCCCAGGGAGCATGCAAGGCTGGCCCAGGAGGTCTGAGGCCCACCTACATGACAGCTCTGTCTTTTTCAGTGCCATGGGGACGGTCGTGCTGGATGGGCAGATCTACGTCTGTGGGGGCTATGATGGCAACTCTTCTCTCAGCTCTGTGGAGACCTACTCACCTGAGACAGACAAGTAAGGACTCCACCTCCCCTGGAAAAGTGGAACTGATTAAACAGACAGTACGAGAATTAGAACTGCAGTGTCTTACTTAAGGGCCTCAAGGATAGAGAATACCTTACCGTTTCGGCCCCCATAGCACTTTGCATATGATGGTTATTTAATGACTTTTGGTTCAATGAATGAAGGACTGAATAAATTTTGAAAACAAATAGTTATCTACGTAGGTAGTTCGAGAGGTTTATTTAAGGTGGGAGGGGATGAGGAATAAATGAGCAACACTTTGCAAAGTAGGAGAGGTGTGATCTGGGTAGGATGTGATTTAGGGGGCAAGAAATGGTACATGGTCGGATACGCTTGGGAGACATGTCTGTACCAACAGATTTCTTAATTTCCATCAAACATACTAACATTGTAAAGACCGAAAAACTCCACAATAAAGACATCTGTTGTATCTCATCTTACATAATGCCTGTCACCATCTTATTTTATGGAATACTCTTTGGAAAACAGCTGGCAAGGTTAGCCCAAATTTTTCATTTCGGTATTTGAATCTTCTCATAAGCCAGTTCATTGAATGGCTTCATGAGAATGCTTTTCAGCCAACATTCCATTCACTTAACCAACTAACTGTGTATCAAGCTAGGTGTCTGAGATCCTGAAGTAGCAGACCGTGTGCTGAGGCCCCGGGTACACCGTGACTAGCCTACCCTGGGGGCCTCTTTCTGGAGCTCTCGGGTGCCGGGCAGGGAGCACCTTCATCTTTAGCACAGCTGGTGGGGAGACTCACTCACCATGGCTTGTGGGAGACGGGCATCGTGGGCTGGGAGAGAGCATGAGGAGAGGCCCAGAGGAAGGAACATGCTCGGTGTGAATGAGGAGCCGGTGTGGGTACCACATGGCAGGAGGCCAAAGTGGAAATAGATGAGGCCTGAGGAAAATAAAGGACTACGTAGGGAACTCAGACTCTGCCTTGGAGGAAACGGTGAAGAGCCGCCCGAGTGGCGTGCTGCATGGGGTCAGGATGGGCAGGGTCTGAAAGCCAGGCCTCCTGTACAGAGGCTGTGGCAGGTTGTCCCCTGGGGGAGGCCCAAGCTAGGCCCACAGTAGTGTGGAGGGAACAAACTGACTAGAAGGCAGCCAGGGGGCCTTGGTGACCACAGGAATGTTGAAGATGAGGGAGAAGGGATGCCAGGAAAACATTAAATCTGAGCAGGAGCACGTCTGTAAGAGAGAGGACTTGCTTGGGACGTACTGATTTTGAGTGCCCACAGAGGAGGGGAGATTGTCCCGGGTGAGAAGGAGCACTGCACAGTTTGCTACAGCCCTGGGAGGACAGCAACACTACATCTCATGGCTCCCCTCCGCTGGTTTTTTCCTGCAGGTGGACTGTGGTGACCCCAATGAGCTCAAGTCGCAGTGCAGCTGGGGTGACGGTATTTGAGGGCAGGATCTATGTGTCAGGCGGCCACGACGGTCTGCAGATCTTCAGCAGCGTGAGTCTGGGCTCCCCTGGGGCTGAGGGCACTCACTCCTTCCATCTTTGAAGAATAATTTTGTTTTTAAGATTTATTTGTTTTGGAGAGAGAGCTTGAGCACGAGTAAGGTGAGGAGTGGAGGGAGAGGGAGAAGGAGAGAAACAGACACCCTGCTGAGTGTGGAGCCCAGTGTAGCTGAGTGTGGCTCAATCTCACAACCCTGAAAAGATCATGACCTAAGTCAAAATCAAGGGTCGGATGCTTAACTGACTGAGACACCCAAGCGTCCCCCACCTTTGAGTATAATTTTGAAAGGCAGTTCTTCGGAAGAAACTTCAGCCTCGCCATAACTGGGCAAAGTATCATCTAAGGAGGTTTCGGGCCATCTGCCATGTGCTCTGTGATTCTTCTGGGAATGGAGCCAGTGTACTCGGAGGAGGGCTAGAGGATAGCCCTGCCACGCCCACCTCATCCCGCTCAGTTTTGCACTGAAGCCTGCATGAGCGCTGGCAGAGTCCCTGCCCAGAGTAAGCTCAGTTATAGACAGGGCACATTTACGATTAGTTGTATTCTGGATGATTTGTTTGACATTGCATTTATTCTTTAAAAATAAACAAAAGGGGCGCCTGGGTGGCTCAGTTGGTTGGGCGACTGTCTTTGGCTCAGGTCATGATCCCGGAGACCTGGAGTCGAGTCCCACATCGGGCTCCCTGCTCGGCGGGAAGCCTGCTTCTTCCTCTCTCACTCCCCCTGCTTGTGTTCCAACCTCTCTGGCTGTGTTTCTCTCTGTCAAATAAATAAAATCTTTAAAAAACAAACAAAAAACAAAAAAGGGGTGCCTAGGTGGCTCAATTGGTTAAGCGACTGCCTTCAGCTCAGAGACCAGGGATCGAACCCCGCATCGGGCTCCCTGCTCGGCTGGAAGCCTTCTCCCTCTCTCACTCCCCCTGCTTGTGTTCCCTCTCTCACTGTGTTTCTCTCTGTCAGATAAATAAAATATTTTTATAAATAAATAAATAACCAACCAACCAACCAACCAAAAAAAAAACACCTCAACTCCATCTAGTGGTAGATCCATGGCGTCAGTCAGTGCTGCACTCTGGACAGATTTCAGGAGACCCTGCTCTCCTCCGGCCCCTGGCACGCCATAGCAGTGCCCCCTCGGGCAATACCTTTGTTTTCTGTGATGTAAGACAGGAGTGGTCAGAGTAGGCAATCTGTCTCTCGATCAGCCCAGGAGCACGTAGGCAGCTGTGGAAAGTGAGCATCAGAAGCAGCTCGCATGGGGGCCTCTTCCTGGAGGTGCCGTGAGGCCCCGCCATGGAGCAGGCTCTGGCTCTGAGTCCCGGACCTCGGCCTTTCTCCCTCTGCAGGTGGAGCACTATAACCACCACACGGCCACCTGGCACCCAGCCGCAGGCATGCTCAACAAGCGCTGTCGGCATGGGGCCGCCTCCTTGGGAAGCAAGATGTTTGTCTGCGGGGGCTACGATGGCTCCGGCTTCCTCAGCATCGCCGAGATGTACAGCTCCGTGGCCGACCAGTGGTGCCTGATCGTCCCCATGCACACACGCCGGAGCCGGGTCTCCCTGGTGGCCAGCTGCGGACGCCTCTACGCCGTGGGGGGCTATGACGGACAGTCAAACCTCAGCTCGGTGGAGATGTATGACCCAGAGACGGACCGCTGGACATTTATGGCCCCCATGGCCTGTCACGAGGGAGGGGTGGGCGTGGGCTGCATCCCCCTCCTCACCATCTAAGGCAGAGCGGGGGATGTGGTGGGGTAGGGATCTGGTACAAACACAGGCACTCCCTTCCAGGGACAGGCCCTCTTGGGAGAGGTGGTAGACCAGAAGATGGGGTGAATGTGAGCTCACTGGAGGTACGGCTTTTCCAGGTGCTTACATCCTCCCTTACCACAATGCCCTGGGGACCTTCAAGCCTAGGTCACCAAGATGCACCGTGTGGGGCAGAGCCCCTCTGGGTCCCGAAGCTGGTGACACGGGACTGCTGGTGCACACGTGCGCAGGCTTCATCCAGGCCCAGCTCCCACCTGCCACTTGCAGAAGGCCTGCTGTCGGACGCTCCTCCCCGCCTGCTGCTCTCCAGCTGTGTTGTGGCCAGTCTGCAATGGGGTGGCTCCAGAGGCCCAGCCTGGTGGCAGCTGGGGTGCAGCTGGGGGAAGGACGCACTCGGGGTGTCCTCATTTGCCTGCGGTGGTGGCGCCCCAGCACCAAGCTGCTTGCGCACGAGCATCTCCCTCTTCCACCCGAGGGCACGGAGGACTGGGTCCTCACTGCAGGGTAACCAGGGAGAAGAGAAGCTCTTCCCATGTCGAGTTTTGGGATTTCAGTGAGGTCTTTTCATCTTGTTGAGGAGTAACTAAAGAAGAAGAAGAAAAAAAGAAAGATACTTGAAAGAAACCGGAGGAAATTGAAACACAAACACTTGAAAGAAACTGAAAAGAAAAGTACTTTTTTTTTAAAGTGAACATTCTTTGGGAGAAGAAAACTCTAAAAGGCACTAAAAGGCTAATACGTGTTTCAGTGGAAAACCGCCCACCACAAGAAAGGTGGCGTCCACTCCCACGTTCAGGTCCCAGGGTCCTGAGGCCTCGCGCGGCACTCGGGGTCACCTCTGAGCCCTCGCGTGTCCGGGATCAGTGCATTCTCCACTGGTCCTCTAGCAAGGTGCTCGTGGGGTTTCTATTCACACCCACCGTCAGAGGACTTTTTTTAACCGTAAGCTTAGCGAGTGGGCTGAATGACGGCCGGCCGCTGTTCTAGGTGGGAGTTCCCAGCCTGTCGCTGGAGGCTCCGGGTGCCCCTGTGTTTACCTCTCACGGCCACCATGGCGCTCACTCAGATTCCTCACCCCCACTTTCATTCCTCATCTGACCAGCAAGGAAATAGCAGGTCCGGCCAGATTCTCGCCCATCTATCTATCATTCTTGAATCGTTTTCCTCCTTGTGATGCTTCTAGGGTACATTGACCATTGGTACCTCTAGAACCTAACCAGGGACTTGGTCCTTCCACCAGCCATGGCCAGCTTGGACCAGTAACCTCGTCCACCCCACCAGTCCGCTGCTTCTCCATCCCCTCACCAGTTCCAGGGGCCTGACCTCCCTTCAGCCCTCGGCAGAACGACCAGCAGTGTGGGCCTTTACATTCGAGCAAAGCTGACTTCATGGCAGAGAACTAAAGGCTGAAAGAATCTCTTGCTGCTGCAAAGAACAAGATTTTATATTTCTTCCTCTGATCTTAGCAAATGACCTCTTGAAGAGACTCCATGCTCCTCCCTCCTCCTCCCTGCACGGGACCTCGATGTTGCACAGCCGGACCCGAGCAGAAGGATCCTTGTTACCAGTGCACTGACCAGTGGGGCTGTCCTTCAACTGCTGCTGCCAAAATCTGGTTTTCTAAAATGCTTCCAGTACAGACTAAAAGAGGATACAGTTCCTTTCATGCAAGACTGGGTCTTAGGGCCCTGTTCTCCACCTAGCTGGTCTCCTGTCTCTTGCTGCCTGCCTGGGGTGACCTGGAAACATGTTCAGAAAGGCGCAGTGTGGAGCCTGAGACGTCTTTCCCATCCTAGCACCTGAAGGTTTACGAGTGTGTGCAATCGCCATGTATCCAGAGGGAAGTACCTTTGTCACCTGCCACTTAGGAGCTGGGCCTCTGCTACAAGCACTTGAAAATGATGTTTTCATTTTAAAAGACTCAACAGTCTGATATAGGTGATCCTGGGCTCATGGTGGAGCCCCAGCATTTCTCACTCCCTCTTGGTTTGCCTGCAGAGGCAGACTTGGAAGGCGGCGAGGTCTGTGTTCCCTGTTAGAAGTATGTCCATTCCCGTCTTATTCCAAGCCCTTCTGTGAACTAGGAGCAGTCCCGGCCAGCCCAGATGGTGGAGGGACTGAGATCAGTCAGTGGGCCAACGAGCAGGCCTCCCGGCCCCTCAGGACGGTGGCCCAGATTTTGTCATTGAGGCTAATAGATCATTTCCCTCACAATCTGCTGCTCTCGTAGTGACCTTTCCAAGTCCATTCCCACCTCCCCGGTGTGGGAGGTGCACTGCTGTACTTGAGGCCAGTGCTTTGATCTCGTGTGGCTCTGAGCACAAGCGAGCCAACTCCAGCATTTTCACATTCTTGAGCAGTCAGCTCCTCAGTCTGAGGGGGATGTTTGCAAATGGCTGGGCTGGCTCTTTGGTGTTGGATCCTTTCCAGGAGCTCCATGAAAAAGAGAGTCCTCACCCAAGGATACTGTGAAAAGGGTGTAACCAGCGGGTGGGGGATATGTCATGCTCAGTGGACCAGCTCTGAGCACAGGACTATGGCACTCGCTGTCCCTGGGCCTTTCCCCTTCCCAGAGAACACACAGAGCCTTGTCTTCCGGGTTTCACCTGAGATCAAAGCCAGGATGGGAGCTGAAGACCAGCCTTTTGACTTGGCCACAGAGATGGGAGTAGGTAGCAGTTCTGCTCCTTCCACCCCCCCCAAGTCATTGTCCCCCAGCAAATCTTACTTCCTTTTATTTATAGAACGCATGTCTTTTGTGTTAAGAAACCAAAGAGAAATAAAGAGTACGCTCCTAATATCTTCCTGTCCTTTCTTGTTCTATTTTTTAACTATTAGAAGTAAATCATCTTTTTATTGCCTTTCATTGAAAAAATACAGTGGACAAAGTGAAAATATTCCTGTGAAAATAAGAGAGGAGCCAGATGTATAGCAAAAGTGGTCTTTGGAGAAATGTGTGTGTATTTATAAGAATGGGTTCAGGTGAAAAAAGCACATATTGCATACGTGCTGCTATCCAGATCAGTACTCCTCTTGGCTTTCCCTTTTCTTCACTCTGAGCCATAGAACATGAGTTCCTTAATGGAATGTGGCTGGCCTGTTGACCATCTAGAACCAAAATGCCCCGGCTCCTTTCTAACACTCTGGGCCAGAGGTGCTTAACTTTGGGTATACATAAAAATCACCAGAAAATTCTTAAACCACACATTCATTCATAGATCCGTCCTCAGGGATCTATGGTTGGGGTGCAGCTCAGGCACTCCGGTGGTTGGTCTGCTCCTAAAAATGTGAGTGAACCAGACTCCTGTGTTTAATTTCTACTTCTCCAAATACAACCACATTCCAGAGCTGCCTTCCTGAGATTACAGCCTGGTTACTGGTTGTGGATGTCAGGAAACTCTTCATTCACACTTCTCTAAAACTTAGCTGCGGTCAGTCTTATCCACTGGGTGATGATTATATCTGAAAGGCAACTTTGTTTTTCAAGTCTTTGGAAGGCTGTGCCTCTCCCATGTAACATCCCACCAGCACACATTTCACACATAAACACTATTGATTCTCACCAGGGACTCTCAGGAATCCCTACCGCGTAGTTAGCGTGACTCATTTTAGTGTAAGGAAACAGCCTCAGAAAGGCCCACTGACCTGATGCGTCAGCTAACTGGTAGTCTTGTCAGGAATTGAGACCAGCTTTCCACACTCAGTCCAGCTCGCTGGACGGGAGCAGCGTCTGGTCCATCCAGCCTCATCCCGGTGTGTGCAGGGCCGCTGCCCAGTACTGTGATGGACTTTGCATTGTAGAAGCAAGCACCTTTGTGCCGAGACAGAGGAAGCCGGATTATCTGCGGGCTCTGTGCTGTGGGAGAAAGGTCGTTTGCCTCTAAAGTAAGAATAGCTCTTTCCATGTAACCTACACCCTCTTGCTCAGAACCCAGAGCCTATGCGTGAAGAGAGGGCTGTGAGCTTTATTCAGCGAGGTCCATCTGCCTGACTTCCCATGTCCTTTTGTTGCAGTCCCATGGATTCCTCTCCCTTCACAACCAACAGGAGAGCCCACTCCTCTTCACCCCAAAGATGAACACTACTGTTTTCTGCTCCTGCTCATAATGATATAACATTGTACAACCAAAAACTCACAAGAGGACCTCTCTGTTCTCAGATGAGCCCAGCCTTACTGTTCCCAGTTTCACCTCTAGTGGTACACAGATGCTTTTCTTTAATGGAACTGAGCTCCGGTTCCCTCTTCTCTTTTCCTAGCTTTGCAGTTCAGGTTAAAAACCTGAACTCCATAGCATGGCACATGTGACCTGGCTATTGTCCCCACTCGGCCTCCCTGAAATAGTCCTTTAGGGGGTCTCCTGTAGGAAAGCATCTCTGCTCAGCATGGTGCCCCTTCTCTAGGTTTGTCCCCCCTACCCCCCGCCACTGCATCCCCCCAGGGAACGGCCTGTTTGCCTCTTTTACCTGGTAGATAGTGTCTTTTGTCGTGTCCCTAGCACCGGCCACATAGATGATGCATAACAACTATGTTTCTTGAACTTGAGGACACTCAGGTGTATCAGATCAAAGTTTGCTTAATCGTGCTTCTCTTCATTTCACATCGCTGATTTTTTAATAGTTTCATTGAAGCATAATTTGCATACCTTAACATTCACACATTTTAAGTGCTCTAAGATCTTTGGTAAATAGAATTGTGTAGCCATGACCACTGCCCCATCTTAGAATATTTTCATCATTTTGAAAATCCCTCTTGCCCGTGTGCAGTCAGTCCCCACTCCCAACCTCCTCCTCAGGCAACTGCTTTCTGTCTCTATAGGTTTGCCTACTCTGGACATTTCCTGTGAATGGAATCATATAAAAAACTGTGGTCTATAATGTTCTTGCGGTTCATCTAGGCTGCAGCATGTATCCGTTTGTTTCTTTATTGTTCCTGAATAATACTCTACTGCATGGATATGCCACATTTTGTTTCTCCATTCTTTTCACTAATTGATGAATATTTAGTTTGTTTCCAGTTTGTGGCTATTGCAAAAAATACTTCTGTGACGCACAAGTCTTTATGGACACATATCTTCAGTTCTCTGGAGTAGAATCCTAGAAGGTGGCTGTCAGACGGTAAGTGTTTGTTCAACTTTTTGGGAAAACCAACAAGCTTCTCCACCGTGGTCGAACCATTCTGCTGTGTTCCTGTCAGCAACATGTGGGTGTTGGGTTGCTCCATAGCCTTGCCAACTCTTGCCACCGTCTCTCTTTGATTAGAGCCGTTCTAGTGGATGTGAAGTCGCATCTCCCTGGACTTTTAATTTACATTTTATTGACCACCAAAGATTTGGAGCGTCTTTTCATGTCCTTGTTGGCTATATCTTTGGTGAAATGGCTATTCAGATCTGGCTCATTTTCAAATGGCGTCATGTGTCTTATGAATGAACTCTAAGAATTATTTACGTTTTCTGGATACCAACCCTTTGTCAGAATTTTATAGAATTTGTAAATATTTTCTCCTAGGATATTGGGTGTCTTTTCATTTTGTCAGCAGTGTGTGTCTCTTGAATTGTGCAAGCCCTCAATTTTGACGAAGTTTGGCTTATCAGTTACTTGTTTTATGGATTATGCTTTTGGAGTCATGTCTTAAGGATTTTTTTGGAGGGGTGCCTGGGTGGCTCAGTTGGTTGGGCGACTGCCTTCGGCTCAGGTCATGATCCCAAAGACCCAGGATCGAGTCCCACATCGGGCTCCCTGCTCGGCGGGAAGCCTGCTTCTCCCTCTCTCACTCCCCCTGCTTGTGTCCCCTCTCTGGTTGTGTTTCTCTCTGTCAAATAAATAAAATCTTAAAAAAAAAAAAAAAAGGATTTTTTTTTGGCATAAGCAAAGATCACAAAGAAATTCTAGAAGTTTTATGGTTTAACTCTTATGTAGGTATATAGATCCATTTTTAAAATTTCATTTTTAGGGGGCACCTGGGTGGTTCAGTCAGTTGAACATCTGACTCTTTATTTCAGCTCAGGTCATGATCTCAGCATCATGAAATCGAGTCCCACGTTGGTCTCTGCACTCAGCGAGGGGTTTGCTTAAGAGTCTCCATCTCCCTCTGCCTCTTCTGCTCATGTGTTCTCACTTGCTCTCTCTCTATATATATATGTTAAAAATTTTCTTAAAGATTTTATTTTTTTATTTGACATAGAGAAACACAGTGAGAGAGGGAACACAGTGGGGAGGGGGAGTGAGAGAGGGAGAAGCAGGCTCCCTGTCGAGCAGGGAGCCCGATGCGGGGCTCAATCCTGGACTCTGGGATCATGACCCAACCCGAAGGCAGACACCTAATGACTAACCAGGTGCCCCTATAATAAATAAATATTTTTTTAATTTTTCATTTTTGTGTGTGCATGGATATCTATTCATCTCAGTACATTTGTTGTAAAGACTACTCCTCCACTAAATTGCTTTGGCATCTTTGTTGAAATCACTTGACCATAAATGGAAGGGTTTATTTCTAGCTTCTCAGTTCTGTTCCATTGGTCTCATATGCTTGTCCATGAGCCAACACCACACTGACTGTGTGGTATTGATTTCTTCAGCTTTAAAATAAGTCTTAAAGTTGGATAATGTAATTCCTTAACTTGTTCCTTTCAAAATTCTTTTGACTATTTTAGGTACCTTGTATTCTCATACCTTTTATGATCAGCTCATCGGTTTCTATAGAAAAGCCCTCTGATCTTGGAACACTGAAAAAATAAAATAATGTAATAAAAAAATAAAAATTAAAAATGCCAAGGAAACACTGAGTTTGGAATAAAATAAAATACACTGAGAAAAAAAAAGAAAAGAAAGCCTTCTGGGGTTTTAATAGATAATTATGTTGAATTTATAGATGAATTTGAGGCGAATAGCTATCCTGACAATATAAAGTCTTCCAATCCATGAACATAGGACATTTGTCATTTTGTTTAGAACTTCCTTAATTTCAGCAATATTTTGTCATTTGCAGTGTATAATATTGTACTTCTTTTGTTAAAATGTTTCTACATATTTTTATTTTTTATCCTATTGCCAGTGGGCTTGCTTTATTTTCAGATTTTTTTGGTGTTATTTAGAAATTATTTTTATATTGATCTTATATCTTGAGACCTTTTTAAATGTTTATTAGTTTTTCTCTTTAAAAGATTGTACATTCTTTGGGATTTTGTTTTTTTTTTTTCTTTAAGATTTTATTTATTTATTTGGCAGAGAGACAGTGAGAAAAGGAACAAAAGCGGGAGGAGTGGGAGAGGGAAAAGCAGGCCTCCTGCTGAGCAGGGAGTCCCATGCGATGCAGGGCTCCATCCCAGGACCCTCAGGATCATGACCTGAGCCAAAGGCAAACACTTAACGACTGAGCCTGGGATTTTCTATATATGATATATCATTTGTTAATAAAGGCAGTTTACTTTTTCCTTTCTTTTTCCTGTTTATTGCAGAAGCAAGAACCTCCAATACACTGTTGTTTACAAGCATCAAAAATGAATATCCTTGCCTTGTTCTCAGTCTTAGGGAGGAAAACATTCAGTCCTTTACCATTAAATATGTTAAGCTCAAGATTTTTTTTTATAAAGATTTTGTTTTTTATTAGAGCATGGGAGGAGGAGGGGTACAGAGGGAGAGGAAGAAGCAGACTCCCCACTGAATGGGGAGCCTGACACCAGGCTCAGTCCCAGGACCCTGAGTTCATGACTTGAGCTGAGGTCATACGCTTAACCTACTGAGACATTCAGGCGCCCCAAAGCTGTGGCTTTTTCAATCGGTCACTTTTTTCTTTTTCTTTTTTAAATATTTACTTACTTGACAGAGAGAGAGCGAGAGAGCACAAGCAGGGAGAGCAGCAGAGGGAGAAGCAGGCTCCCCACCGAGCAGGGATCCCGATACGGAACTTGATCCTAGGACCCCAGGATTATGACCTGAGTGGAGGCAGATGCTTAACCCACTGAGCCACCCTTGAGCCGCCCTTGAAGTATTTTTGTGTCTGTGTTCACTAAAGATGTTTTCCACAGTTTTCTTTTCTCATGATAGCTTTGGCTGGTAATACTGCCTTCATAGGAGCGAAGTGTTTCTTACTCCTCTGTTTCTGAAAGAGTTTGTGACGGATTGGTGTTATTGCTAAAATATTTGATTGGGGCACCTGGATGGCTCAGTCGGTTAAAGAGCCTGCCTTCTGCTCAAGTCATGATCCCAGGATCCTGGGATCAAGACCCACGTCAGGCTACCTGCTCAGCGGGGAGCCTGCTTCTCCCTCTCCCTCTGCTGCTCCCCCTGCTTGTGCTTGCTCTCACTCTCTGGCTCTTTCTCAAATATATAAATAAAAGCTTTAAAAAATAAAATAAAATATTTGATAGAACTGGGGCGCCTGGGCTCAGTTAGCTAAGCCTCCAACTCCTGGTTTCAGCTCAGTGTTGTGAGACTGAGCCTCGTGTTGGGCTCTGCACTCTACTCGGACTCTGCTTGAGATTCTTTCTTCCTCTCCTCTACCCCTCCTGTTCATGCTCTTTCTCTCTAAAATAAATAAAATCTTAAAATACATATATTTGATAGAACTCACCAGTGACACCATCTGGGCTTTGTTTTTGTTTTTGTTTTTTTTAAGATTTTATTTATTTATTTGACAGAGAGAAACACAGCTAGAGAGGGAACACAAGCAGGGGGACTGAGAGAGAGAGAAGCAGGCTTCCCGCCAAGCAGGAAGTCCGACGTGGGGCTCGATCCCAGGTCTCCAGGATCATGACCTAAGCCGAAAGCAGCCGCCCAACCAACTGAGCCACGTAGGCGCCCCAGGGTCTTTTATTTGAGGGAAGACTTTACGTTTTTAATTCAACTTCTTCACTTGCCCAGGGATCCCCTGAGGTGGGCATCTGCCCCTATTAGGGAGCTGGACCCTTGTGGTTAGGGAAACTCTTGCCTCTTCAGCAGGGATTGAGATTACCCTCTTTCCCTTCTCTGCTAATGCTCCCATCTTTGTCTCAGAGTTGGTCTCTGCTCTCCACTCTTCTGCCCACCTCTGCCTCTTTCTCACTTCCAAGAGTGAGAGGCCTCAGAGCTCTGTCCTGGGCTCTGATTCCATCCCATACATTCTCTCTAGCTGGTAAGTGCCCTTTCTCATGTGCGAGGAAGGCAGCTGGAGTCCCATCTCTGGACTGGCACAGAATCACATACTCACTTAGCTGTGGCCCAGCATGACCATGTCCACTTGGGAGCTTCAGCCGGTCACCCCCTAGCTTTTCCCCTCCTAATAGTGCATCTCTCATCTCCCTAGTTGCGCACAGGAATGTACTGGTGGCTTTGGGATTGGGGAAGGGATGAGAGTCATTCATCTTCTCCATCAGCCATGCCATGACCTAGTTCTGTTGACTCTCCCTCCAGTCCAAGTCTGTCCTCCATCTCCACAGCAGTCCACACCATCAGCACATCCCATAGAATGTGGATCACTATGATGGCTTCCCGACTGGCCTCCCTGCTTCCACCTTGGGCTTCCTGTGGTCTACGGGCAGCACGGCAGCCAGAGTGAAATTGTGAAGCTGTAAATTACATATTGTCTCTACTCTGCTCAGACCCCTCCAGGGGTTCCCCAGGGTCTCAGGGCCTGCTCTGATAGCATGGCTTAGGGGGCAGCTCTGACACAGCTCCTCTAACAGGTAAGATGTGTGGCCCCTGGAGAGAGGGTCGAGGACACTTAGCTCCTCCATTCTAAGCCGAGCTCTCCTCTTTATAGAGTATTTGTCCAACAAGCCTTGTTGGATCCTCCCAAAGAGACCTCAGGGATATCCCCATTTTATAGATGAGCAAACTAAGGGTGAGAAAGGGAAAGAGACCTCCCCAAGATCACTCAGTAATAAGTGGCAAACCAAAAAATCAACAGATGGACAGATAACAAATAGTGACCTATCCATACTTGGCCATAAAAGGAATGAGCTATCGGTACAACATGAATGAATCTCAACATCACAATACTTAGAAAAGTCAAACATGAAAAGAATGTATGCTGTGTGATTCTACCTTAGTCCATTCGGGTGGCTATCACAAAATGTGGTAGATTGGGTGTTATAAACAACATGAATTTGTTTTGCGTGGTTGTAGAGGCTAGGAGGTTTGGAATCAAGGAACTGGCAGATTCAGTACTGAGGCAGGTCCTGCTTCCTGGTTTGCAGACAGCCAATCTGCTGTGTGTGTCCTCATGGGGCGGGAGTGGAAGGAGAGCTCTCTTACCTCTATTGTAAAGACAATAATTCCATTCCTGAGGACTCTACCCTTATGACCTAATCACCTCCCAAAGGCTCTCCACATACCATCAGTGTAGGGGTTAGGATTGCAACACTCAAATTTTGAGGGGACACAAACAGCCCACCTAGAAGCTTCCATTCATATAAAACTCTGGAAATTGCAAAATAATCTTTAGCAACAGAAGGCAGTGTTTGCCTGAGAATAGCAGGATTGGGGAGGAGGACGTTAGGGAAGAGGCAGGGATCGTAAAGGGGTGCGAGGAAGCTTTGGGGGAATGGTGAATGTGTGTACTATTTTGATTTTGGTGATGGTTTCAGGGGTATATACTATGCCAGATGTATCTAAATGTACACTTTGAATACATATATGCAAATTATTATATGTCAGTTATAGCTCAATAAAACTGTTTTGGTTTTTAAAGATTTATTTTAGAGACGATGTAAGTGTGGGGAGGGGCAGAGGGAGAGAATCTTCAATCAGACTCCCCGTCCAGTGGAGCCTGACTTGGGGTGGGGCTCGATCTCACAACCTTGAGATCATGACCTGGCCTGAAACCAAGAATCAGATGTTTAACCATCTGAGCCACACAGGTGCCCCTGTTTTGTTTTTTGTAAAGCAACAAAACACTGATTACCAAAAAACAAAAACAAAAATACTGATTCTCACTACTGCTTCTGAGGCCTGTAAGGTCTACTGTCTCCTCTGGGGCTCTGGAGCCTGGGGTGGATTTCAGGCCAGGACCGTAAGGGGGCCTGTGGGCTCTCAGGGCGCTGTGGTCTCCATCGCATGGGGAGAAGCCCAGCTCAGCAGCTCCTGGGCTGGGGCCCACTGTGTCCTCCCATGCAGGTAAACTTTGGGGTCTTGCTTTTGCCATTTGACACAAACTTTTCTCGATGTTACGTGGTCCTCAAGATTGTTGCCATTTTTTTTTTAAAGATTTTATTTATTTGACAGAGAGAAACACAGCCAGAGAAGGAACACAAGCAGAGGGAGTGAGAGAGGGAGAAGCAGGCTTCCCGCCGAGCAGGGAGCCCGATGTGGGGCTCGATCCCGGGACTCCAGGATCATGACCTGAGCCGAAGGCAGTCGCTTAACCAACTGAGCCACCCAGGCGCCCCAAGATTGTTGCCATTTTGAAACATTCAACTTCTTTATGCTTGTGCTTACCGCCTAGCTCCCCTTCCTATTTCGCACAAAGGAGAAGTGTGCCTCAGAGTGAGGTTTTGCTCCAGTGCTTCCCACTTTTTTCCTTTTCTGCTTGACTCCCCCTTATTCTCCTACCACTTCTATCAGCAACTCCCCCCAAAAAAGACCCCTACTAACACCCTGAGTTTTCTTCTCTATTTCCATAGTCATATAAGCCATTTGTGTGCACTGTATGCCCATATTTGGGAGTTCTTGTCTGTTTTACAGAAAATGGACTTTACATAATCTTTGAGCCTTCTTTTCCCCACACCTCCTGCCAAAGTTTTAATCTACCCCGCGTACTTGTCCCACTATTTATTCAGTCATTCCCCTCACCTTTCCTGGTGTCCTCTTTGTTCCCACATTTTGGCCACTTGGTTTTCTTAAAGGATGTTGTATTTTTTACACCTGTGTCTTTAATCCAGCTGAAATTAATAGATATTAGGAGTTTTTTTCCAGTTTGAAAACTGTCCTGTTCTAGGGCCCCTGGGTGGCTCAGTCAGTTAAGCGTCTGCCTTCAGCACGGGTCATGATCCCAGCATCCCGGGGTCGAGCCCCATGTCAGGCTCCCGGCTCAGCAGGTAGTCTGCTTTTCCCTCTGCCCTTCACCCTGCTCATGCCCTCTCTCTCTCTCTCTCTCTCAAATGAATAAATAAAATCTTCAAAAGAAAGCAAATGATCCTTTTCCCACTGAAGTGTGCTGCTGTCATTGTCACTCAGCCCTTCTCATACATATAGTAACCTCCTTCCAGGTTCCCTCCTGCCCTTCGTCCCTCTTCCTGGACCATAGTCACTTTGTCCCAACTCATTGTTCTTTTTCAGTTTTCTTAGCTATTCCTGAATGCTGATTCTCACAAGTGAATTTTAAGATTATGCCCTTCAAAAACACACAAACCCTGTTAGGATCCTAATAGATTCTAATATATTATGCTTATGTATTTTGAGAAAACTGACTTACTCGTGATATTAAATCTTTTGATTTGTTCAGGATTTATTTTTAATTAACAAGCCCTGAATTTTAATTATGGAGATAAAGCAGCAAACAAACTGATCAGACACTCCTGCCTTTTGGAGCTTAAATTACAAGGCTTCTCTTTCCATTTTTTTTCCAGAATTTGTATTGTGCCTTTTAATAAGATTGGGCTCTAATTTGGTTTAATTTAACCAGCAAAAATCTAGAGGAAGCCCAGACTGGGCGTTTTAAGATCGGAAAGGATTTGGCTTTGTATCTTGAGGGGACACAAGGTCCCTGGGTGAAGGACACTGGATTTGGGATCCTGGGAAGGCAGGACAACACACTGTTGCCAACATTACTGTTATTATTAGTTGCCAGTAGTCTATGGAGAATTGCTTCATAAGTGATATTTTGTACTCTCTCTAGGTTTGGCGTGAAGTGTATTTTGAGACTAATAAAGTGAATTGAGGAGCTTTCCATTTTTCCCCCTGTTTTTTTTGGTTTTTTTTTTTTTTTTTTGTGTGTGTGTGTGTGTGTGTGTGTTTTAATTTTATTTATTTATTTGAGAGAAAGACAGCTAGAGAAGGAACAGAAGCAGAGGGACTGAAAGAGGGAGAAGCAGGCCTCCCACCAAGCAGCAAGCCCCATGTGGAGCTTGATCCTGGGTCTCCAGGTTCATGATCTGAGCCGAAAGCAGTCACTTAACCAACAGAGCCACCCAGGTGCCCCTTTCCCTCTGTTTTTAAATGAAATAACTATGATATACAGAGGGACGTGATTTTGTGTATATTTTATGTAAACTATGGATCTTCCTTGACTTACGATGGGGTCATGTCCTGAGAAGCCCATCATAAGCTGAAAATGTTGTAAGTCAGAAATGCATTTCATACAACACCTAACCTACTGAGCCTCCCAGCCTTGCCTGGCCCAGCTTAGACATGCTCAGAGCACTAACAGGAACCTATAGTTAGGCAAAATCATCGAACACCAAGTATATTTTATAACAGAGCATTAAGCAGCTCATGTAATTTATTGACTGCTGTACTGGAAGTGAAAAGCAGCCTGGTTCTGTGGGGTCAGAATGGTTGTGAGTGTTTGAGTTGTTCACCCCTTTGATCACACCGCCGCTACCCCTGCCCTGAGTCAGGAGAGAGGATGGCACTGCACGTCGCTAGCCTGGGAAAAATCCAAATTCAACATTCGAAGTATGGTTTTCGCTAACACATATCGCTTTGGCACCATTGTTGAGGAAAACTGTAAGTCGAACCATCACTGAGTCAGGGAATGTCTGTATTAACAAAGTTTTAATGACTTTGGGATGATGTCCTTCAAAGCCTTGCTACTCCAAGATCGGGCCAGCAACATCAGCGCCACCAGAACACTAGCTACGGAAGCAGATTCCCGGGGCTCACCCAAGCCCACCGGACTGAAATCTGTATTTTACGGGGACTCCTCTGGGGACTCTTGTGGACACTGAGATTTCCCTTCCTCCAGCCTAGGGAAATCTCAGCTATGGGCCATCTGGTCCTGGAACTGTAAATCACCTTTCCAAGCCCTTGTGAGAAAACTGGCCTTTTTACATCTTCCCACATCTGGTCCCAGGTCAGTGGTGATCATTCATGTTTAGCAAGGAAATCATTCATTTCCTGTAGCTTTTCAGTCGCTGCAGTAGAGTCACAAGTAGTCATAAATCTTTTTTTTTTTTTTTTGCAGGTAGTTGTAAACTCTTAAATTCCATCACTCTGGTATCTGGATGTCTGTGGCTCTTCCCTTCCTGTGTCACATGAACTCGTTTTGCCCTCTCTCTTCTTTAATCAGTCTTACAAAGGCTTTACATATTCTAACACAAGCATTTTCATTGATGTAACATTGTCTTCAGATCTATTTCAAAAGCTGCACAACATTCCATCCACTGGTCATATAACATAAGTTACTTAATCATCCCACTCTTTGGGGGAAGCAATTCTCTTTTCTCAGTAGCACAAATAAAACTACCTAAAGACCTCTACCCCCACCTTAGATAGTAGTTTAGCAATGCATTTGATTCTTAAAATGGCCACACATCTGGAGACTCCCTCCCTTCCTAGGAACTTACTGTCATCTCAGTGTTGTTTGCAACACTTTCGAAACAAAACAGGAAAACTGAAACAGCTTCTGTGTTCCACAGCGGAAGCGACTTCAGTCAGTGGAAGTAGAGCCACAAAGTGGAGCATCAGGCGGACAGAAGATCCTGTGGTGGGTCAGCAGTGACTGAATGGCTGATAGGTTACGTGAGAATAAGCAGGCTGTGAAATGAGGCGTATGCCATGAGGTCGTTTTTGTTTAAAAAAGAAAACACATTGGGGTGTGTGTGTGTGTGTGTGTCTGCATGTATGAGGCGTAAAATTGGGTGCCCGTGGCCATTTAAACGTTGCCGTAGAGGCTATTCACCCATTGTGTTCCCCCTCCCAAACCCGGTGAACTCTTCCTTCTTAAACCTTGCTTCTGTGGGCCTCAAAACTCTCTCTGAAGCTGCCAGGCCAAGCAGTCTGGAGCCTCTGAGTTGTCTCAGGAGCTGTGAGTGTGCAGGTCTGGGCCCTCAGCAGGCCTGTGGCTGGTCTAGGCGCCCCCTTCCCTGCAGGGAACAGCATGATGGGCCGGTTTTCCCAGGCCTTGTGTGATATGCTGTTGACCCCCACAGCTAGGCCTGGAGCTTCCTGGGAGAAGTTGCTCAGCCCAGTCCCATAGAGTCCAGGGCCCAAGGGGGAAGACCTGGATGAGGCCTGGAAATACTCCCTTTCAGGAGCAGGGCTCAGGCAAGGAAGTGGTGCGGGGGTGTGACTGAGGTGCTGGTGAATTCTCTGGGGCTGCAAGGATTAGAGGTGGCCTCCAGCTGACCATAGTTTCCCCACCGTAGGGAGAGGGGCTGAGGGTCTAATTTATCCCTTTCAGCCCAAAACTACCTATTTCCCAGCCTCACCCAAGTCTCACTCCCTGCAGCATCCCTCCCCAGCACTCCCCCTCCAGTGGGTGCTACCCAGGATTTAGGTGGCAAGGGGGATGGAGTGTGGGCTGCCAGTGAGTCACCAATGTCCTTAAGACCTTGGTCACTGAGAGTTGGAGAGGGTACATGTGGCTTGCAAGGCAGTTTGGAGAAAACTGTATGGGAAGTGGCATTCATAAACAATGGGCATATTATCATTAATGAAGAGGAGTCCTTGGCCTCCCATTTCCCCAAGGGCCTATACCCCACAGCCCCTCAGATGAGAGAGTTTCCCTTGGGTATTTCTATAACAAAGACTCTTTTTTTTTTTTTTTTTTTAAGATTGTATTTATTCATTTGAGAGGGAGAACACACAAGCAGGGGGAGCAGCATGCAGAGGAAGATGTAGACCCCTCACTGAGCAGGGACCCAGATGTGGGACTCGATCCCAGGTCCCCAAGATCATGACCTGAACCAAAGGCAGATGTTTAACCATCTAAGCCACCCAGGTGCTCTATAGCAAAGACTCTTGAAGAAGCAGGCTAGTGAGAAGGAGTGAGCGTACCTCTAGTCAACAAGCATTTATGCGTAACGCCTGGGTGGCTCCGTCGGTTAGCGTCTGCCTTCAGCTCATGTCATGATCCTAGGGTCCTGGGATCGAGTCCCACCTTGGGCTCCCTGCTTGGTAGGGAGTCTGCTTCTCCCTCGGCCTGCTGCTCCCTCTGCTTGTGCTCTCTCTCTCTCTCTCTCTCTCTCTCTCTCTCTCTCTGTCAAATAGATAAATAAAATCTTTTAAAAAACAAACAAAACAAAAGAACAGGAATTTACGGAGATTTATCACAGTGTCCGGGTGCATCCATGACCAAGGCCAGGGATTTGCTGTGGGCCAGGTGAGGCTGAGAGAGACATCAGGGAGCCAAGGGCGACACCCGGGTTTCTCGATGGAGGAAGTTGGCATCAGCTGGACTGGGGTGGGCTAGCGGAAAGGCAGGTTCGGAGGGAAGATACTGAGTATGTGATACCCTTTGGACATCCATGGAAAGGTGGCCAAGGGGCAGTCTGCTACACAAGTCTGGGGTTCAGGGAGAGAGAGAGGAGGCACAAAGGTAGCATAAAGGAAGTAAAGGCAGTTGAGGCTGGAGCACGTTACTCTGCCCGCCAAAGCTCCCAGAGCAGCAGGCCTTGGACAGCCTCCTTCTGCCCTCATCCCATTTCTCTCCCCCATCCATGCCCTGACCTCAAGGAGTCTGGGTTCCTATGATGCAGTGGAAAGGTCCCCAGGACTGCTTCACTGGTCTCCTCCCCTCAAGACCAGCCTGTCTCTAACACTTTACTCATTCACTGAATCATTTATTTCAGAAACATTGATGGAGGCTTTCTCTTGTGGTTCCCACCAGGGGTGGACTGACCCTCTGGGAGGAGCCCGGAAATGTGAAGGGATATTTAGTTGCCACAGTGACTGGGCAGGGAGCAGGGGTGCTCAGGGTCCTGCATGAAAAGGAATTGCCCTTCTGGGATTCCAGGGGGAACCTTATTAGAAACCCATTCCACAGCCACAGCCGCAGCTGCCTCCAGAGGGCCCAGCTGTGAGTAGATACAGTGATCCAGCTGGGGGCACAGCAGCTAATGCCAGCATGGTTTGAGGACTGTGAACATACAAATAAGGTAAGCACACTTCTGGCTGGGGAAGAGCAGGGAGGCTTCCTAGAGGAGGTGACTTTGGAGCTGTGTCTTAAGGATGAGTAAGATTTACAGATGGGATGGGACAGGAATTCCAGGCAGAGAAAGTAGGTGTGCAAAGGTCATGAGTGTGGGCTCAAACTGTGCAGAAAAGGAGGTGGTGGTCCCCAGTCATCCCTTCCCCCAGCAGCCCAGAGGGCCCAGCCAGGCCTGGACTGTGACACTCATTTCTGCCCTGGCTATTCCGCCCACTTGCAGGAGGCCCCACCTCTGGCTTCTGTTTTCCCAAATGTGGGACAAGAAGGACGGTCAGTTTCCAAGGAGTCATGGGGGCCCAGAGCTCAGGGCCAGAGCAGAGGCATTGTCCTGAGAAACAGGAGGCCAGGACCACCAGTCTCTCCTCTTCTCATGACCTCCCAACCCTTGAGCAGTCATCCCCTTCCCTCCTGACAATTCACCTTGAGAAGAGCTTGATGGGCCCATTTTCCAGACCAGGACACTGAGGCCCCTTGCATTGTCCCCTTAGATGGTTACTTGGCAGAGAGCAGTCAGCACTGGGAACTAACCATGGGGAGGAGATGGT
>PITA01027256.1:0-21264 GCA_004023965.1 Spilogale gracilis | reverse complement strand
GTTGCCTATGTTTTGTTTTGTGTTTTTTTTTAAGATTTTATTTACTTATTTTTTTTTTTAAGATTTTATTAATTTGACAGAGAGAAACACAGCCAGAGAGGGAACACAAGCAGGGGGAGTGAGAGAGGGAGAAGCAGGTTTCCCGCCGAGCAGGGAGCCCGATGTGGGAGTTGACCCTAGGTCTCCAGGATCATGACCTGAGCTGAAGGCAGTCGCTTAACCAACTGAGCCACCCAGGCGCCCCAAGATTTTATTTACTTATTTGACAGAGAGAAACACAGCCAGAGAGGGAACATAAGCAGGGGGAGGGCGAGAGGGAGAAGAAGGCTTCCTGCTGAGCAGGGAGCCTGAGGAGATTGATGAGGCCAATGTAGGGCTTGATCCCTGGACTCCGAGATTCATGACCTGAGACAAAGGCAGACGCTTAATGACTGAATCACCCAGGCACCCCACCTATGTTTTGAAACTGTGGTAAGGAACGCATAGAACAAATTGTGCTGGATCATTATTTTATCTATAGTGAAGTATATCCTTACCCAAAGCAGGAAGAACAAGTCTTTTCACTATGTTTATCATTGTTTCAATTTGTTCTCCTTCTACTTCAAAATATCGCTGAAGTATAGCTTTAATACAAAGTTATCCTACTATACTTAACAGAGTATATTCTCAGAAACTCAGCTACCACTCATTGGTTTTCAAAATTTTAAACACAGTTGTGTTTGACTTTAGGTTACTATATTAAATTACTATTTATGGTGCTAGAGATCTTTTTTTTCTTTAATATTTTATTCATTTAAGAGAGAGAGAGAGAGAGTGCACAGCCAGGGAGGAGGGACAGAGGGAGAGGGAGAAGCAGGCTCCCTGCCAAACAGGGAACCCAGTGGGGGCTCAACCCCAGGACCCTGAGATCATGACCTGAGCTGAAGGCAATCACTTACCAACTGAGCCACCCAGGTGCCCCTATGGTGCTAGAGATCTTTTTGAATAACTAATGATAAACAAACTGTAAAAGACAAAAAGATTTAGAAGGGAGAGACATTTATGGAAACCACCAGTGAAATGCCCTAAATTAACAACAACAACAAACTTTTCTACCTTCTGAAAAATTCAAAGTAAACTACTATGAGGTATCACAATATATATAGCATTAATATAATCGACTTCCTTTTAAGAGAAAATGCACATGTACCCTCAGAAATTAAATCCCTGTGACTACAAAATTTCTAGAGTCTTCTCTCATCTGTTTAACATGTGTTTCTATTTTGTTTACATTTTAGGTATTATACAGATACATGAGATATTGTTGGGATAAAATAAAAAGAAATGCTCTCAGGCATTCATTGTCCCTGCATGGTTAGATTATTAGTCCTTAAGTCCAAAGATCTGAATTTCCCTTTAGTACATAACATGTAAGATGGGAAGACTTTTCTTATGTGGGAAAGAACCAAGAAAGTTAACATCCCCATTACCCAACTTCAGAAGAGTATTTTCTAAAAAAAAAATTATTTTTAAATAATAAGAGGTTTTAGTTTTAAAATTTTGGTTACAGAAGTGAGAAACCAGGCAGACCTGTAGGAAGCAGCAAATTTGGCCATGTCATTTGAAGAAGTATCATTGAGCAACACTCTACTGTACAAGTAAAGGGTTAAAAAGCTAAGTTTTAGATTAGGGATTATTATGCTCAGTTTCTGAAAGATGTTATGGGTCTGAACAATTTTATCTCAAAGAACAATGTTAAAAATGCATAGATTTTTTTTTAAGACTTTATTTATTTATTTGACAGAGAGAGGCATAGCGAGAGAGGGCGCACAACCAAGGGGAGTGAGAGAAGGAGAAGCAGGCTTCCTGCTGAGTAGGAGCCTGATGTGGGGCTCGATCCCCTGACTCTGACATCATGACCTAAGCCAAAGTCAGATGTTTAATGACTGAGCCAACCAGGTGCTCCCAAAATGCATAGATTTTTTTTAAAATGTATAGAAACTATATTTTAAAAAATATAAAATATTACCTCAGATCACCAAAGCCAAATTAAATAAATGAGAGATCAACTGTGATTCTACTAGGAATAGCATATATATATTGTAAAAATGCCAATTCTTCTTAAATTGGTTATACAACTTTGCGGAAGAACTTTTTGACAAATCTTTAAGAACATGTTTATCTTCTTGAAGAAATTTATCTCAAAGACAGAGCATAATACAAATAAGCATCTCTATGTGACAAGAAAATCACTTTCATGACCAAGAGTAACAGACTGATTACATAAACTAGGGTATAAAAAGCTTTAGTATGTAGCCTTCAAAAATCCTGCACAGAAAAATATTTAAAGCTGTTGTAAAGCTTTTCTGCATGAATTTTAAGTGATAAAAATATATTACAGTATATTATCAAATGTCATTTCAACATAATTAAAATACTCATATAAGTAAAGACATACACAGAAAAAAAAAAAAAAACAGGAAAGATATGGACCAAAATTTTATAGTGATTACCAACAGGCAGCCAAATTATAAACAATTTCTGTTTTATATAAAAAAAATTCCAATGGTTTCCAAATAGTCTTTCTTCAATTTAGTTTATGGATTCTGAAATTTTTTTAAAGATTTTATTTATTTATTTGACAGAGAGAAACACAGTAAGAGAGGGTACCCAAGCAGGGGGAGTGAGAGAGGGAGAAGCAGGCTTCTCGCCAAGCAGGGAGCCTGATGCAGGGCTCAATCCCAGGTCTCCAGGATCATGACCTGAGCTGAAGGCTGTTGCCTAACCAACTGAGCCACCCAGGCACCTCATGAAATATTTCAAACACAGAAATGTAGAAAAAATAATACAAATGGCACATGCTCAAATTTAGCCTATATTAAGCTTTTGAGGTATGGAGTTAGAAATAATAAACTGTATAGTGAAGGGGTAATAAGGAGACGTGAGGAGCCAGAGCAGAAGGATTGCCCTGAGAAGATAATTACCCACTCATAGATATAAGGCTGAGCCTTGCCAACTGACAGAAGTGGAAACCAGACTGCAATTAAAATGGACCCTCCATGCAATAAGAAGCCTCTGGAAGGTAATTGATGAAAGAAGGGAAGTGAGGAAAACAAGGTGTGCAAAAGATTTTTCTAGCATACATTCTCATCTAGGAGAAGAAACTGAAATCTACTCTCAAGAAGTTCTTTCCTTTATTAACTTCAAGATTAGGCCATCTCCTCTCAGCTTTAAGAAACATTCGCAGCCAGCCAACTTCTAGATATTTCCTTCCTTGGCTTTTCTACTGGATTCTCCCTCCCACTCCAATCCTATTTTCCAAAGTTTTATTCTTGCTATGTTGATTTTTTCGCCATGAATTTTCTACTTCAGAAACATAATGTAGTCTCATGATACAGGATTTTCTTTCAGTGTGAAGTAGACTCACTCTTCAACTTCAAGCTAAGATATCCAGGGTCCTTTTGGATGAATTACTTCTACCTTCACTCTATACCCAACATGTTTAACATTTCTCACCACAGACCAAATTCCCCTTCCTGACTTGTCTATTCCCAGTGCTGGGCGCCTGGGTGGCTTAGTGGGTTAAAGCCTCTGCCTTTGGCTCAGGTCATGATCCTGGGGTCCTGGGATCGAGTGCTATTGGAAGCATTTCTCAAAGCTCAGTTTAGGGGAGGATCTTCTTCCAAACTCACCGACCTGGCTATTGACAGACCTCAAAAGATCTCCTAACAAGCTAATTCACATGGTTGTTGGCAGTTGTCTTAGTTTGCTAGGGCTGCCCGAACAGCAGCACAGACTAGATGACTTAAATAACAGACTTTATTTTCTCTCAGTTCTGGAGGCTAGACGTCTGAGACCAAGGTGTTGGCAGGGTTGTTTCCTTCTGGGAGCTGCACAGCAGAATCTGTTCCAGGCCTCTATTCTTGGCTGACAGGTGGCTGTCGTCTACCTGTGTCTTCACCTTGTCTCCCCTCTGTACCTGTATCTTTTCTCATGAGGATTCTATTCATACTGGATTCATATTGGGCTCTATTGACCTCATTTTAACCTAACTTTGAAAAGTTCCTATCTCTAAATACATTCACATTCTGAGATACTGGGGTTAGCACTTCAAGATGTGAATCTAGGGGATGGGAACACAATTTAGCCCTTACCAGGAGGCCTCAGGTTTTCCTAGCTGCTGCCCACAGACATCCATTCCCTGTGCTGTCGGCCTGCCCACAGGGTACCTCACAACTTGACAGCTGGCTTCCTTCAGAATGAGCAAGATAAGGGTCTGGAGAAATAAGCAAAACAGAAGCCAGAGTCTTTTTGTAACCTAATCTTGGAAGTGACACCCTTTTACTCGTGGTATATTCATTAGAAGTGATTTCTATCCCCAGTTGTTTGTAATTGTCACCTCTTTGTTTCATCCTTGATTACTAAGTAATTCTAGGACAAGAGAAAATGCCACATCTGAAATCCTCTTACATTCAGATCATACTGTTGTTGTTTTTTGTTTTTAAGATTTTATTTATTTATTTGACACAGAGAGAGATATCACAAGTAGGCAGAGAGAGAGGAGGAAGCAGGCTCCCCGCTGAGCAGAGAGCTCGATGCGGGCCTCGATCCCAGGACCCTGAGATCATGACCTGAGCTGAAGGCAGAGGCTTTAACCCACTGAGCCACCCAGGTGCTCAATATTGTTTTTTGTTTGTTTGTTTGTTTGTTTTTTTCATTTGAGGGCAGTTCTTCTAGAAGAAAAATTTTGCCCCATCTTTGGTATTCTTTCTGAGATACGTGAAAATCGAGAATATTCGGCTTCATGTGTTGGCTAAACTAAAACCTCCCTTTCAAATGGCAGACTTTTTCTAGCCACAGAGAGGGAAACCATGCTGTGGGGACTAACTGCCTACTTATTCTCACCTGGCATGCATACCAAGGCTTCCTCCTTCTGTACAGGCTGGGCATCTCAACTAGAAAGAAAACTAATTAATTCTCCACAGATGTGTTCATTCTAATATTGTGACACCACAAAGTCTGTAAGTGCATTTTCTTGTAACTATATGAGATGGCAGAGTGAGGAGGAGGAAAATGAGGCAATAGTAAGTCATGACACCACGCTCCAGAACCTGACAAAGCTAATGTGACAATTTTATACAGTCTCTGACACAATGATTGGTTTCCATCCAGTATGCTGCACTCTCAAGTGGCAAAATGGACAATTAAGGTGATATGATGATTTTAATATTTTATGCAACAAGACTTCAATTTGCTGAAGCAATGGAACAAAATTTCTCAGTCCCTTTGCACATGATGTTTGCTCTGCCAGGAATGTCCACATCACTCTTATTTCACTGAGTTAATATCCCTTTTCTCTCAGATCCCAGTTTATAGGATTGTCCCTTACAAATATCCATCTGACCATTCCATATGTTCATTAACAAATTATCACGGGTTTTATCCTACCGTAGTAAAATCTCATGTAAATTTATCCATTTTCCTATTAAACCGTAGGCTCTGAGGAGGTGGAAGTAATGTGTGTCTTAGCCATGCTATCTCCCTGGCACCTAGTCCAGTACTTGGCACATGATAGGGATTCAAACTACTACCACGAGTGAGGAGGCAAGATTTTGCTGCTCTCAAATTTGAGTGGAGAGTAGGTTTTTTCAATATGTAATATCAAAAGTCTCCCAAAGGAGCATTCATTTGTGTCCCCTAGTCCTGCCCTGAAGAATTTTTCTTATCGATATCTGTAAAATATTACCTAATTGTTGGTTTTAGCACTTGATGCTGTAAGCATCAAAAAGACTGTATGTAGGCAGATCAAAATATTCCTTTATGTAAGAGTCTATTAGTAAAAGCAAAGGTTTACACTTAATCCTAAGGACCAGAAATATGACTGAAATTGGGAACACAGAACCAAGAGCTGGAAGGTAAGTAAGATTTGTAGCAATGAGAGGTTAAACACAGGCGAGGACTGCCCAGTGTGATTACTATGAACAGCACTGAGAGATCAGTAGCTCACCCTGATGCTTTAAATGACTTGATAGTTCAAGATGTAGGTTACAGTGAGGTGTAAGAGGAATTAGATTAAGGTCAAATGTGCAGAAAGATAGCTTCAAATGTATAAATCTTAAAAGTCTGTCCAGAAGAAGATTATATTATGAAGGATGGCATGATTTAAGATATGTGTTATACAGAACCGTTACAGAATGGATCATTGGCATGGAAGAGAAAAAATGTAGGCTACTTTGTAAGACCATTTTCTGGTAGTCAGACAGATATGAGGGCAGTTCACCAAAGCTATTATTGACTCTGATGGTGTCTTGTTGAATCATGCATGGTGTCAGAAGAATAGAGAATTTCCTGAAAAATGAATACATTACATTCACCGCACATGTTAAAGTAGATGGAAATGAAGCTGACAGTGAACAAAACCTAAACAGTTCTTGATTTATTCCGAGACTACATGGGCTGACAAAAAGAAAAAAAGTTGGAAATCTTCTTGTTGTGCTATGTATGAAAATTACTTTTATACCTAAGAAAAACCAGAACCAACTTAGCTATTAAAATCCAGATGTTTTATGAAAACCGCAGTCTCTAGTAAAACTATCACTCATGAGAAATTATACCTTTTCTTGTGAGTCATAAATATACAGACCAGCTTTGTCTTTTGATTATTTTTATAATATAAAAATGGGACACAGCAATGCATTTGGAACTAACATTGACATCCCTGCTCAAACAATATACAGAAATATTAGATGTATTATTTTAAAAATCTTTTTATATATCACGGTAGAAGTTAAAATACACTTTATTTGCATTGCATTGTTCATTCAATTTTACCAAAGTTTTTAAATCTAAGTATTAATAATATGTACACTTTAAGAACTGAATCACAACAGTGCATTTTAAAAACAGACGCTAGAGAATCGGCTGAAGTGTCTCTTAACTCAAATACTGAATTTCTAAATAACTTAAAAATTGCATCAGTGCCACTGGCTCTGTTTTCAATGAAAGACAACACACTTCTTACACTTTAACTACTGAACAGTATCTCTTCATAGGCTCGGAACAGAAGGAAAGCATTCAATAAACTGCAAAAATGAACTTGCATTCTTCATCTCTATGCATAAAATTCTTTTTTCTTTTCTTTTCTCTTCTTTTCTTTTCTTTTCTTTCCTTTTCCTTCTTTCTTTCTTTCTTTCTTTCTTTCTTTCTTTCTTTCTTTCTTTCTTTCTTTCTTTCTTTCTTTCTTTCTTTCTCTCTTCCTTTCTTTCTTTCTCTCATTTATTTGACACAGAGAAACACAGCTAGAGAGGGAACACAAGCAGAGGAATTGAGAGAGGGAGAAGCAGGCTTTCCGCTAAGCAGGAAGCTCAATCCCAGGTCTCCAGGATCATGACCTGAGCTAAAAGCAGTCGCTTAACCAACTGAGCCACCCAAGTGCCCCATCTATGCATAAAATTCTTTACAAAGAAAACAGGGGGAAAAATTTCCATCACCCTGTGTATGTGCCCATTCTGGAAGTCAATTCATTTATTTTGTACTTACTATCCACTAGGCTCCATATTCAGAACTCACAAACATCGTTTGGCCTTTGTAAAACCCTAACAGTAGGTCATCCCAAATTTCATACAAGGAAGCCAAGTTTAGAGAGGTTAAGTAATGGGTCCAAGAACATACATCTAGTCAATTTTACAGCTAGGATATGAGGCTAGATTTGCCTCAAATACTTGCTTTCTGATATCTAGTCTTTTCTATGTTCTCACTTTGCTGTATGGATTAATTTCTGGCTTTCAAAGAAGAATTAAGAAGAAGATATAAAAATTAATTGATAGTTTAGAAATAGAGTTTATAAGAGATGGAGAAGAGCTGGAGTTATTTAGCAAAGAAAATAGGACTAAAAAGTCTTTTAACATAATGATTTTTGTACTACGTTTCATCTTTTATCATTCATCAAATACTTGGAAAAGGAGTTCAGTAGGTTAGAGAAAAGACTGTTTTAATAGACATTTCCACTGTTTTCAACATCCTGTTCTCTTCTCCACTTGCCTTTTTAAAAGTATAATCTACCCCCAATGTGAGATTGGCACTTATTACCTTAAGATTAAGAGTCAGACAGAGCCTCTACTGACAGAGCCACCCAGGTACCTGTCTATTCTTTATTCTGGAGGGAGAATTGTGCTCTCCTGCCTCTTCAACTCAGGGCTGCCACATGGCTGTGTTGGCCAATGAAATGTGAGTGGGAGAAAAAGGTGTCAGTTCTGCACATGAACACAATGAATTGTCTTTGCTTAATTTTCCAGCCCACTTATCCCTGACATAACTCAAGGAAATTGATCTGACATGCTTTGTTGTATTAAGCCACTGACATGTTCGCAATTTGTTACTGTAGCAAATCTTACCCTGTTCTGACTGATACAGGTATTATTACCCTTAACCAGATTCTTATATGACTGCAGTTCTGGGAAAATACAACTTTTCTCTATTACACATATATCCTTTCCATATATAAATCATATCTGAAATTCTACCATAATCGATGGCATGCACTGTTAATAATTTCTGTCTTTAAAGTGCAAATTCCTTTGGAAGGATGATAATAAAAAATTTACCAATTATCAGTGTTTCAATGTATATTAGTCCAGCTAACAGTGATTCCATGTAAACATTAGGACACATTTAATATAAGTGCTTGGGCAACTCAAAGTGACAGTGAATCTATAAAACAGCTGATAATAAAATAATCTAGAAGAGTGATGAAAAAGGAAAGCCCTGAAAACCATAAAAATTTAGTTTCATTACCATGCTAAATAAAGGCAGGGCCCAAAGGAGACTGGACTACAGATTTTACTGTTAAAAAACTTATACTTTATTTTTTTAAAATATTTTATTTATGTATTTGAGAGAGACAGAGACAGCACAGAGGGAGAGGGCATGGGAGAAGCAGGCTCCACCCCAGGACCCTGGGATCATGACCAGAGCTGAAGGCAGATGCTTAACCAACTGAGCCACCCAGGGGCCCGAAAAACTTATACTTTAAAGTGCAAGAGAAATTAGGTAGATATTGGCTATTTTAATTTCTTTTTAAACAAGATTTTATTCATTTATTCGACAGAGAGGGAGACAGAGAGACAGAGAACACAAGCAGGAGGAGCAGCAGGCAGAGGGATAAACAGACTCCCCGCTGAGCAGGGAACCAGATGCCAGGCTCCAGGTTCCATCCCAGGACTCTGGGATGGCGACCTAAGCAGAAGGCAGATGTTTAACGACTGAGCCACCTAGGTGCCCCACCCCCGCTTTTTTTCATTTTTATGTGGTCTCTCTCTTTTTTTTTCCCCACATGGGGCTTGAACTCATGACCCTGAGATCAAGACCAGAGCTGGTATCAACGGCCAGACACTTAACCAACAATCACACTCTTTATCGTTGCTTCACTAGGTATCTGGATCATCTCTTACCTTCACATTTATTAGAAGATTGTATTAAATCTCCCTAGAAAATGCACCAGTTTATAATTCCAGCCATGATCTCTTTAAAAGGCACAGTGTCTACGACCTCTCCACTACCCACTCCTGCCACCACCTCTCATTCAAACAGGTAATACAGAAACATTGGGAAGTGTGGGGTGCACTGAACAAAGATTCAGGACTGACTTCCTATTCTCTCCTTTAATTTTGGATTATTTCTTCTTCATGCATTGATAATTCCTTGCAGAGTCTTATTTCAATTTGTAACAATCATGATTGTCAGCAAATCCTATTAAGAAAGCCCCTAATAGGGGCACCTGGGTGGCTCAGTTGGTTAAGCAACTGTGTTTGGTTCAGGTCATGATCCCAGAGACCTGGGATAGAGTCCCACATCGGGCTCCCCGTTCGGCAGGAAGCCTGCTTCTCCCTCTCTCACTCCCCCTGCTTGTGTTCCCTCTCTGGCTGTGTTTCTCTCTGTCAAATAAATAAAATCTTTTAAAAATAAAATAAAATAAAATAAAAAGCCCCTAATATGCAGATGTACTTATTATAAATACCTCTTTTCAGTGGTTTTGCAGTTATTACAAAATATCTATCGGTTTCATCTAAAAATAATAATAAAATAAAGCAAAACAAGAAAAAGGCAAAGAAACACTCCCACAAGTAAATTTAGTTCACTCAGAAAGAGTTTAAAGAAGACAGGAAATGATAAAACCACTTTTCACTGTGGGTACTCCATTTTCACTGAGGAAAGACTTGATTCAGACATGTTGACAGGCTAAAAGCAGCCTTGGCCAGTCAGAGGAGAAACTTAGTGCCTTAGTAATCAAAGCAGAGAACTTCTAAAATAGAGAGTCTAGGAAATGTTTCATCTAGGGAGGGCACAAAGCCCGGCTGCACTAAGGTTGAAGCAATTACTGAAATGTC
This sequence comes from Spilogale gracilis, assembly GCA_004023965.1. Lineage (NCBI taxonomy): Eukaryota > Metazoa > Chordata > Mammalia > Carnivora > Mephitidae > Spilogale > Spilogale gracilis. The sequence continues at coordinate 10,900 of PITA01027256.1, read as the reverse complement.
AGGGCTGCACAGCAAAGAGAAGCTACAAAGATTCTTATGGAGAGTGACAGGCTTTTTTTTTTCTTTGTTCCTTTTTTTTTTTTTTCATCATTCACTTTACAAATGTTTTCAGTAAACGTGTTCTTCAGAGGTAGTTAGTTCAGAAATTTCTGCAATAGATAGCATCAGGAATGAAAGCCATGAGCAACTGAGAAACAGAAAGAAGCTTTTCTTGAACGTTAATGTTTTGATGGAATTGACGTTTTGGAGCTACAAAAAGTCATTTAATAGTTGCAGTAAGCACCAAAGATGTTTTGTCCTTAGAGACAGCTAACAGGGTGTGCTAGAGGGAGGAGACCTGGGGGAAACCTAATGTTGGTACTCTTTGCACCATTTTAAGGGAAATTTTCAGAGCTTCTCAACACTGAGTTAGAGAAGCAACTCCAATCTTATACAGATGTTTTCAGAAAATGTACACAACTAATTCTGACAAACTCTCCCCTTTTGGTACCTGAATTTTTAAAAATTTCTGGATACAAACTTCAGAAGTATCTACACCACTTTCTTCAAGGGCACATCAATCGAAATAGATTTAGTTATTTGTTTTTTCTTGATTTCCACGCTAATATTCTCAGCTATGTCAAAATTCTATGTTAAAAGAGGCTGAACAGGCACACAATATTTTTTATTACTTTAATACTGATATCTGTACTAAAATTATTCTTCTCTTGTTTCCGATTCATTTACTTTTATTTTCAATTATGGGGTCACCACCTCATTTGAAGGGTGTTTTCATAATTTATTATGAACAAATTTTCTAATCAATAATCCAGGGTTTTACTAAAGGTACGAACAGACAGTGAATTTAAAAAGGGAGAAAAAACCTCAAACAAATATTTGATGAGGATATTTAGCATGAACAATTTCTGGTAACTGTATAGAACTTATTCATTAAGTATTTTTTAGTGCATTGCTTTATGTTTGAGAAAGGCCTTAGAAAGATGATGAGTCCTTATACAGATACAGAGTTCTTATACAGATAAGTATACAGCTTTTGAGTATTTTTAAGACAGCATAAAATTAAGTTTAATATTATATGAGCTGACTGCACAATGACAAAAAGAAAAATAGATGTTAGAATCGGTGTCCTTAGGGCACCCACGTAGCTGTCAGTTAAGCGTCTGTCTGCCTTTGGCTTAAATCATGATCCTAGGGTCCTGGGATCAAGACCCACATTGGGCTCTCTGCTAAGCGAGGAGCCTGCTTCTCCCTCTCCTTCTGCCTGCCACTCTGCCTGCTTATGCTCTCTGTCAAACAAATAAATAAAATCTTAAAAAAAATAAAAGAATTACTGTCCTTAATCTTACTTGCAAAGTGTATAACTGCAAAGAATAGGTTCCTGTTTGGGAAAAGAATGAAGAAAGTTTACAGGAAAAAGGGAAGTTATTATTAGTTAAGTAAATACTTTGTGTGATAATATGAGTGCCTTCCATGTAATAACTTGGAATTTAACCCTTACTTGAAATCCGAAAAGAGAGTAGAATATATCAATACATGTATGAAGCAGTGTGGGATTACAATGCAACTTCATTATTGATTCTGATGATATATTAGAAAGCTAAATTGCAAAGTTGCCTTAATAAATCAATCAATACTTATCTGACAATATTATGTTCAGTATCAATATTTGACTTGACTTCATTTTTATCAGTATATTATATCCAAATTAATGTCCTAAATCAGTTTTTTTAAAGATTTTATTTATTTATTTGAAAGAGAAAGAGTGATTGAGAAAGAGAGAGAGCATGAGGAGGGGGAAGAGGGGAAGCATGCTCACCACTGAGCAGGGAACCCAATGTGGGACTTGATCCCAGAACCCTGGGATGATGACCTGAGCTGAAGGCAGATGCTTAACCGACTGAGCCACTAAGGTGCTCCCTAAATTGGTTTCAAAGAGTGAAAACACTATGATCTATTTTTATGTCTATATGATGTAATGTTAGTAATACAGGAGATATTCTAAAGAGTACAGGATCATCTTCCTCCACTGCCTCTACTTCTCCCTACTCTCCTCTATTTACTTATTAAAAGGAAAATAATTTTGTATTGCTTCTTATTTGACTCATTAAGCCAATATTCCTCTTTGTAAAAATGCTCTGGATTACTTATTTATTTAATAAGAGAACATGATTCAGAAGTTTTCTGCTTTCAGATAATATAACATTTGCAAAATTTGATCAGAAGTGCAGAACAAGAAATTATTTTTGGTTTTTTGATGAATTTTTACATGGATAAGTTTTAAAAACAGAAAAAAGGAGTTTTCCTATCAAATATATGCAAACATATAAGAGTAGATTTTATAACTTGATAAATGGTTTGCTCAACCAAGTAAACTCTATATTCACCTGAAAATCTCCCTTTATGTAGGACATAATCAAATTTATATCTTATATCTTATCCTCTATTTTTCTTGATAATTGCTAACATCTTCTCTAATTAAGGAATATTTTTCCTGATTATGAAATAAATTTTTATGTATCAGAGAAAATTTAGAAGAAGAGAAAGGAGGAAACCACCTATATGCCCACCATCCAGTGATATCTATTAAATAAGTTTTATATTACATTTCAGAATTTTTCTTTCTTTTTTCAAGATAACAATTTTTATAATGTATTTATACATATTTATGATTTATTGGATTTATTATGATTACTCTCCCCATTATTAAAAATCATTTATACACATAAAGGCTATAAATATGTGTTAATCTATATAACATAATAGGCATTCATAGGTATTTCAACAACTTTCCCAGAAAGATTTGTTAAAAATTAAATTCTACCCTACCAATAATATATAATTAATTATAAATTAATCAGTCATCAGTTAATTATATCAACTAATATCAATTGTAAATAAAAGAATGAATATTTGGTGTTCCTGGCTACAGGTATCCTACACTACTTTTGGATTTAGCTATACATTAATATTAATACTCATAGTTAAAGTTGGGTTTATAAGAGAGTTAAGTTAGGGTCAAGTTTATAATTAGTGTATACATGGTTTGCTATTAGAATCTAGTTTTAGATTTTTATTAGATTTAGATTTTCTGACCCAATATGGTTTCTAAAAAGTGTATAAGTGTGAATTCACATTAAGTTTTGGGATAGGGTAAGGGTTAAGATTCGTGTAAAGAGGCAGACCATAAACAAAGTTGTTAAACTATTAGTAAGGTGTGGCTTGAGGTCTTCAGAAATCTTCACTTTACTTTTTCTTCAGCAGCGTGTTATGGTGCCACTCACTCTACAAACCTGATTAGACACTCTTACTGAAGTGTGAAAGTAGAAATCCTTTCTCCAGAGAGGTTAAATTAAAATAATATCTTGGATTACATTTATCTGGTTTGACTTTTAGATAACTGAAATTTCTCAATATTGAGGTGGCCGCCTGCACAGCATGACCTCAGGGATGCTGAGAGTGTCCTTCCTCTCTAGGCAAGAGCAAGAAAAACAGAAGTATTTTCTCCTTGACACCAAAATTACTTCAATAGGGGAAACTAATATTCTATAGCACATAAAGTTTAAATATAAATACACTTAATATTTTTAAAAAGTCATTTAGCTATATTGCTTAAAGTGGTAAATGACTAATTTGGTTTCCAATAATGTAATAAGAACAGATTTGATTGTGACATGAGTGTTTAATGGGTGAGACATACAGGAGCTAGGTGTGAAAAAAAAAGTACCTGAGAAAAACAAAAGTACAATAGAAATAAAGTCAAAGGCACTTAAACACATATTTTATATTTTTGGTGAGGAAAGCCCAGCTATGGGCCCCAGAGATATTAGATAAAGAACTGATCACTTTCACTGAGTATTTTCAAGATTCTGATCTAGAATGCAAATCTAGTCAACAGTGAGTTCTAAAATGGCATGTCTGGAAAGCAGGAAGATATTGAAATACATAGATAATGTCCTTCCTAGCTAGGAAATAAAGACTTACATGCCCAATATGTATAGAAATAAGGTATTGGAAGGAAGTTTTTTGGTTTATATAGCTTTCTTTTCTTTTTTTTTTTTTTAAAGATTTTATTTATTTGACAGAGAGAAACACAGCCAGAGAGGGAACACAAGCAGGGGGAGTGAGAGAGGGAGAAGCAGGCCCGATGTGGGACTCGATCCCAGGTCTCCGGGATCATGACCTGAGCCAAAGGCAGTCGCTTAACCAACTGAGCCACCCAGGCGCCCCCATATAGCTTTCTTTTAAGGGCAATCTTCATGTGTGACTTAAAAGCAAGTTTAAATTAGTTGAACTGATAAAATGCGAATTATTGGTCTTACTAAGTTCTACTACAAGGAAACAAAAGTAAACTGAAATCTGTATTTAACTTTATGGAACAAATATTGTAACCAAATGTGTCACCTTTAAATGATTCATTTAACAAAGCAAAGCATAGCATACAAGTACTTAAATTACCCTATTTATTTGCATGGCTTAAATACATTTTGTCCCCAACCATTTTTCTCTGGTCTAAATAAGAAAAAATATTTATTTCAATAATTGTTTTTTCCAAAAAAGATATTAAATTGATCCTAGTAAATCATTCATGTATGTGACCTTATTTATATGATTAGCCTCAGAAGACAATGTTTTGCACTTCAATCTTAAGTGCTGTTTAGTTCTCAATCAACTCTAAATACTTAAAAAAGATAAAATACATACTCATCAGACTTCTCCAACTTTACTATACAATCTCATAACTTATTTCTTTGGTTCTTAGATTGAAGAATTTTGTAGGAAATTACTTTGCCAACAACCTACATAAGGAGCCTTCTCTGTTGGAAATGTGACAGCAAAAGACAGGAAGTAAGTTCTTGCAAAATCAATATGGTATAAACATTGATCAGGAATAGTCACTTAAGTCTACAGAAAGTGTCTATTACTTTATGCTCTGGTGAAAAGGGTAAGTGGGAGATGGGGATTATTGTGATTATATTTAAAGGATACTGGTAAATAACTTGTGAGGATACATTTTTTTAAAATAACCACCCACAATAAATGTAGTTTAGTTAAATAAAGAAATAAAAATTGAATAGTCATCAAACCTAAACTGTTAACTATCCAAATTAGGATGCTCTATGAAAAGTTCACAAGCCCATTTCTGGGGGAAATTATGATGTATGTGCAGATTCATTATTCCCTTTTATAAAACAGGTTGAAATGAAGAAAAAGAGAAGAAAAAGAAAAATACAACATCAATACTGAAACCAGACAATAGATCTAGCCTCATATTATAAAATGTAAGAAATATTAGCTAGTCATATTTCAATTTGGATTCTTTATTCAACAACAAAAATGTATTAAGCACCGGGCATGTTATCTAGGGATTAGGAGGTAGGAAAGAATGAAGAATGAAGGAAATAAACATAGATCTTACATAAAATTGTTGTGTAAAAGATGAATTTGAAAACCCTAGGAGAATCAGAGTAAAATTATATGTAACAGTTACTGAAGGAAAACCTCCCAAAGATCAGAGCAAAAGACAAAGATATGATAGATACTAGATAGGAACTGATAGATACAATGGAAAGTCAAAGTAGATTAAAATATGAATAACTGATATGACTAGAGAAGAAAACTGAAATACTAAAATAGGAAAACATTCAGACATAATACAAGGCAACTTTCCTGATTGAATAAAGGTTAAATCGACTCATCATAATTTCATAATCCATAAAAATAATAAAATATGATACTGAGACATAAACTTCAAATCCAAATAATGTTAAGAAACAGAAGCAGCTCAACATATAGGAAAAATACAAGATATTTGCAGGCTTCTGTTAATCAATATTAAATGACAAAATACAATGTAGTTGAAGTTTTGCTTCTAGTGTGACTAAGATTCCCACTTTTAACACTTAAGCTTAAGTGGACGCATTGCATAGGAAGGTTAAAACTCTGGCAAAAACCCAGTCTTTTGGGTCTTAAGAACAGAGCCATTGGAAAGTCAAAATGAAATCTTGGCAAAGAAAGAGCTAGAAAGATGAAGACTATGCCCAACTCTGCATAACCTCCGCTCAAGACTGTTTGAACCTGAATCACGCATGTGTAGAGCATTCACAATGCAGCCCAGTTAAGATCTGAGCTGTCACCCAAGAGACAGACAGTGGTTGCAGTGTGAGTTCAACAAAGTTAATAACCTTCTGTAATAACACAAAATCTCCCTGAAGAGTTGAGCCCCAAATCTCTCTCTAAAGGAATATTACCACAGTGAATTTTTTCCGTAGCAAAACATTAGCAGTTTCCAGAATATAATCCCAAATTACTCAGCATAAATAATTCAAGAAATTTTTAATAAATCTAGAAAGAAAATACCAAAATGATTCAGAGGCTGGAATAAGTAGAGAAGGAGTTAAAAGCAGCCATTAAGTAAAGAAAAATATGCTAACAACAACAACCACCATGAAATTTCAGTGTAGAAATAGACATATACATAATAAAAATTCTAGAGATACAGAGTATCTGTGATTAAAAATACATGGGGGAGGGGTGGCTTAACAGCAAACTGGAGATAGAAAAGGATCATTGCATATCATAGCTTACATGGAATCAGAAACCCAGTGAGAGAAAAGATAAATATAAGGCAGAAGACGTATTCACCAAGACAAATGGTTTCACCAAGACGAACCAGAAATGAAGACAAACCATAAGAAACTCTTGGTCTCAGGAAACAAACTGAGCATGGCTGAAGTGGGGGAGGAGGGATGGGATGGTGAAGTGATGGACACTAGGGAGGTTACATGCTATGGTGAGTGCTGTGAATTATGTAAGACTGATGAGTCATAGACCTGTACCCCTGAAACAAATAATACATTATATGTTAATTTAAAAAATGGTTTTACAAGTGTAGTGAAAAGGCAAATTTAAAGAGTCAAGAACTTTAGAGAATCCCAAGCCAAAAATTTCAAAATTTAGATAAAATAGACAATTCTTCGTAAAATACAATATACCAGAACTGACAGAAGATGAAACAAAAGTCTGAATACTCTTGTATCTATTAAAGAAATTAAATTTTGAACTTGTTATCAAAAATATTTCCAACAAATAAAACTCCAGGTACAGATGATTTCACTGGTGAATTCTATTAAACATTTAGTAAATGAAAAAACCAACACCATGCAAACTCTATCAGAAAATAGGGATAGCAGCATAAATCTACTATTACAACCTAAGACATCAGTCCTCAACAACAACAAAATTGACACCACTATCTTGCATGACTATGGATGCAAAAATATTTATCAAAACATTAATAAATTAAAGCTGCAACATATAAAAATGATAATTTATTATGATTATGTAAAGTTTATCTCAAGTAAGTTTAAGTGATAACATTGATAAGTCAATAATAATAATTTACATCACATACAGAAGAATAGTCAAGATAGGTCATTCTCTTAAATGTAAAGTCTAAAACTTTTTAGAGAGTATCTTCATGACTTAGACATAGACAAAGATTTCTTAGAACTCACAGAAAGCAATAACCAAAACCACAGCAATAATCAAATGAAATAGTTCACAACTTAGTATTATGTTTTTCAAACACACCTTTAAGAAAAAGAATAAGCATACACTGAGTATAAAATGTTGCCAATATAGATATATAGATATTGAATGACAGATGAAAAATAGTATCCAAGATAAAAAAAAGAACTTACAACTCAGTAATAAAAGGAACAAAAATGCAATTAAAAAAGATTAAAAGAGAAAGGCATATGAAACTTGCAACAACTAACTGAATCTGAAAAGTATGCCAAGTGAAGGAAATCTTAGACAAAAAATTATAAGATACATAATTCCATTTTTTGTAGAGTTTTTAAGAACTTAGAATGAATCTATATTGATTCAAAAAAAAAAAAAATAGTGAGGGTGCCTGGGTTGGTTAAGTGTCTGCCTTCAGCTCAGGTCATGATCCCAGGGTTGTGGAATTGAGCCCTGTGTCTGGCTCTCTGCCCAGTGGGAAGCCTGCTTCTCTCTCTTTCACTCTCCCTACTTGTGTTCCCTCTCTCATTCTCTCTCTCTCTGTCAAATAAATAAATAATCTTAAAAAAAAAGTGGGTGTTAATTATTCCTTAAGAAGTAGGTCAGGAACCTTCTGGAGTAGGGATAACATTTTGTACCTAAAGAGAGGTTTAGGTTACACAGAGGTATCCAGGTGTCAAAATGTGGCAAATATATAATTAAGAAGCACATTTTACTGAATGTAATTTAATTCTTTAAAAAGTTATAAAAATATTTAAATCTGATTAGTGCTGTACATGAGAAGTACTTAGTGAGAGGAATATGCTAGTATTTTCAATTTATTTCAAAATAATCAAAAAATAAAATAGATTATGAGCAAATAAAAGGATCGATAGATGAGTGAATGTATGATAAAGCAAGAATGGTAAAAAAACACTAATGTAGAATCTAAATAGTCATTATTTTTCTGTTCACTATAAAATATTTTCAACTTTGCTCTATACTTGATATTTTCATAATAAAATATTAGGGAAAAAGACAATGGAGCAATATCTACAATATTTTCAGAGTAAAAGGGATGATTTAAGGATTGTGTATTAAATTGATTATAACACATAGAGGCAATTGATACTCATGTTCAAATGTTAAGAAGCCCAAGGACTATATTAGTTATTTGTTCTAAAAAATCAACTTACGTACATAATCCAACCAAGGGAGTAAAAGAAAGATAAAGTCATACAGCTATCATGTTTGTCTACATTTGGAATTATAAAGTAAATTGTAAATATTACAATTAAAAATACCACAAACCAATGTAAATGTGAGAACAATTAGAGTAAAACAAAAACTTCATTGTATATGATTAAGAAGTGACAAGTAGCACAAATAAAGAAAGTAGAAAGAAATACAAATTAATTTTTAAAAATAATTCATAGGGGACACAGATTTCAGAAGCTAATAAAAATATAGTATATAAGTTTAAGCAATTATATAACATTTTTAAAGTAATAATGAGATTAACAAATTTGAACTTCAACTTTCAAATTGCTGGGTTAGAGAAATGGAGAGGGCAATTTACTTTCAAGAAAGCATGGATAATATGGTGAAAGGCTGAAACAGAAAAGAGAGAACTTGTAAGAATGAAAACAGAAAATGCAAATTATGATGAAAATAGGAAGTTTAAATAGCTGTGATCAAATAAGAACAATATACCTTAATCACATATTTAAGTAAAGACTCAGGTGACTAATAAACCTCCATAAATGCTCTATATAAGAGAAAAAAGATTCAGAGGCACTTGGCTGGCTCAGACAGAACATGTGACTCCTGTCCTCAGGGTCAGGAGTTCACCCCCTCATGGGTGCAGAACCTACTTAAAAATAAAATTTTTTTATAGAGAAAAAAGATTCATGCAAATAAAGTTAATTAAAATATTAACAAAGGAACACTGGAAAAATAAAAACCTAAACCAAAGCAAAGCAAAACAAAAGAGATAAAAAGATCAACATCAGATAAAGTTAACTTCAAGATGAAAGGTACTAAGTAGGACAATAATGATTAAGATAGTTTGATTATGGTTATGAAATATAATCCCCATAAATATATTATTTACATTTATTTCTATAACAATATTTGTGTAGCATGTATTAGAAACTAGATACTACTTGAAAAACTTGACAGCAATTGAATGCAAAAAAACCCATATAAATTATCTCTATTTTACAAATGAAGAAACTGTGGGGTTTAAGTAATATTATAGGCATATTCTCATAGATCTTTATATGTTAAATGATATTGTATTGTAACATATAAACAAAACTTCTTTGATATGAAGTAGAAATTGGAGTTGAAATAGAACCACTTATATAAAATGTTGATACATTTTTCTAAGTCTTTAGAAACAGAATAGATTAACATAAGGAAGAAAATTTGAATATCAAAGAATATTTGAAATCCCAGAGATACTTATCAATTTTTTACAATGCAAATAGAAAATGTGCTTTACTTTCAAAATCACATGGAGAATGGCCAAAAAACTGATAATAAGATTTTAAAAAGATCCAATTATACTCCAACAAATATACAGAAGCCAAACTGAAGAACAAAATATTTAAAGATACTGAGTAGAAAAAATAAAAATGGAAATCCCAAAAAAAGAATGATTAAAAAATGTAAAAAGAACTTGCCTAAACCACCTCTTAGTCCTGACTTTCCTGACCCTTTAAAATCATACTGTTTCTGCCTACCTGCCTGCCCTCCTCCCTGCCTAAATCTATAAACTATTCAGAGTGCGGGCGGCAATGGAGCCCGGGCCTGGTGCAAGGTGAAGGAGCTGGAGTAGGATGAAAAGAACATCTGTGGTAGAAGTTGTCCTAGCATGGAATGTCAGATCTCACCCAAATGGGTTCAAGGAGAGCTTTCCCCTTACGTGGGTGATGGTAACTGTGGGAGTCACGGTGCTCATTGTGGAGCGGCCCAGGATAGGTTGTTAGAAGTTGTGGGAGTGAAGAGGTATCCACATAGTGAGGGATGCAGCAATGGCAGGAGCCCTGTGCTGGGCTCAGTGTGGAGAGGAGGACATCCGCACGGGAGCACGTAGCATCAGTGGCAGCAATGCAGGCATGAAACTGCACTCAAAGAGATTTAAGATAATGGAAATGGATCTCTCACTGTCAAAAAAGGGAGGGACAAATGTCAGGACCTGCAAAGATGAAGTGTAAAATGAATCTTACAATGTTGGTTTGAAATCGGATATATTAATGTGAAACTAATTTTAATGTAGATGATAGGTAGATTGAAATACACATGAAAATATGGGTATTTGGGGACACCTGGCTGGCTCAGTCAGTGGAGCAGGCAACTCTTAATACACCAGGGTTCTGATTGTAAGCCCTGT
>PITA01027255.1:0-21260 GCA_004023965.1 Spilogale gracilis | reverse complement strand
CCCAGAGAAGGGAACAAAGAATACGAGATGGAGAGGCTGGGAGCCAGGAGAGCGCCTCCAGATCAGGTTGTTCACCAGAACCAGAAATAGAAGCCACTCTGCCAGGAGGAGCGCAAAGAGTTCCACAATACCTTCGCTATACAGCTCTCTGCAACTGCACTTCACGCACAGAACAGTTCCTGCTGCTGTCGGCTGGCTTCCGTTAGCAGTCTTAGTTCCAGAAAGAAAGAATATTTAACTTTGCATCAACAGGCAAAGAAGAATTAAAATATAATTAAAAGCATGAATTCTGGGGTGGGCGCCCCCGAGTGTGTGGGTTCCCCCGTGCGTGTGGGCATCCCCGAGCATGTGGGTTCCCCCATGCGTGTGGGCGTCCCCGTGCGTGTGGGCATCCCCGGGCGTGTGGGCGCCCCCGAGCGTGTGGGCTCCCCCGTGCGTGTGGGCGCCCCCAAGCGTGTGGGCTCTCCCGAGCGTGTGGGCGCCCCCGTGCATGTGGGCGTCCCCGGGCGTGTGGCGTCCCTGAGCGTGTGGGTGCCCTTGTGTGTGTGAAGATGTGGTACATATATACAATGGAATACTATGCCTCCATCAGAAAGGACGAATATCCAACTTTTGTAGCAGCATGAACTGGACTGGAGGAGATTATGCTGAGTGAAATAAGCCAAGAAGAGAAGATCAAGTATCACATGGTTTCACTTACTTGCGGTGCATGAGGGGTAAACTGGAGGACAGTGGGAGAACGAAAGTAAATGGGAACTAGGGTAATCTAGGGAGGGAAACGAAACAACAGAGACTTTGGACACAGAAACAAACTGAGGGACTTGGAGGGAGGGGGTGGGGGGATGGGAGAGCCTGGTGGTGGGTACTGGGGACACCTCTAGCGTGGAGCACTGGGTGTGGGGAATGGGGAATGAATCTTGGAACACTGGAAAAAAAATTAGTAACAATAAAAATAAAAGAACATATCAAACTCGACACCCAAAAAAATAAATAATCCAGTTAAGAAATGGGCAGGAGACATCAATAGACATTTTTAAAGAAGACACCCAGATGGCAAAGAGCTACATGAAAAGATGCTCAATATCATTCATCATCAGGGAAATACAAATCAAAACTACAATGAGATACTATTTCACACCTGTCAAAATGGCTGAAATGAAAAACACAGGAAACAACAGGTGTTGGTAAGGATGCAGAGAAAGGGAAACCTTTTTTACACAGTTAGTGGCATGCAAATTACTCCACTCTGAAAAACAGTATGGAGGTTCCTCAAAAAGTTAAAAATAGAAGTATCCTATGATCCAGTAATTGCACTACTGGGTATTTAGCCAAAGGATACAAAAATACTGATTGAAGTAGCACATGCATGCTGATGTTTCTAGCAGCATTAGGAACAATATTCAAATTATGGGAAGAACCCAAGTCCACCAACTGATGAATGGATAAAGAAATATATATTTTTTCTATACTTTTTTCTATACTTTTCTAGCACACCCATTGTATCTTAGAAATTTATATATATATCATGGGGCGCCTGGGTGGCTCAGTTGGTTAAGCGACTGCCTTCGGCTCAGGTCATGATCCTGGGGACAGCAGGCTTTCAGCTCGGTGGGAAGCCTGCTTCTCCCTCTCTCACTCCCTCTGCTGTGTTCCCTCTGTAGCTGTATTTCTCTCTGTCACATAAATAAATAAAATATTTTAAAAAAGAAATATATATATATATCTTAGAAATTTGGCATATATATCTTAGAAATTTGGCATATATATATAAATTTCTAAGATACAATGAATGTGCTAGAAAAATATAGAAAAAAGTATAGAAAAATATACATATAATGGAATAGTACCCCACCTTAAAAAAGAATGAGCTGTTGCCATTTGCAATGATGCTGATGGAACTAGAATGTATTATGCTAAGTGAAATAAGTCAGAGAAGGACAACTATAAGATTTCACCAATAGGTGACATTCCAGAAACAAAACACATGAACAAATGAAAAAGAAAAAAAAAAGAGAAGGGGAAGCAAACTACAAGTGACACTTAACTGTAGAGAATAAACTGAGGGCTGATGAAGGGAGGTGGGTGGAGGATGGACTAAGTGGGTGAAGGGTATTAAGGAAGCACTTGTTAGGATGCGCACTGGGTGTTATATGTAAGCGATGAATCACTAAACTATACTCCTGAGACCAATATTATACTATATGTTAACTAGAATTTAAAAAAAGGGGAAGCAGGAAAAAAAGAAAAATCCATATCAAAAATAAGCTCCCAAATATATATTAAAAAAATATATATATATGCATTGTTTCCCCGGGGCTGGAGGTAGGAATAGAGTTTGAGTATAAGCAGGCAGGAGGGATCTTCTTGTGGTAATGGAGATGTTCTAAAACTGGAAGGTGGTGATGACTGCATAATTTTGTAAATTTACTAAAAATTATTTTGTACACATAAAATGGGTAAATTTTTTGGCATGAAAATTATATCTTCATAAAGTTCTTAGAAAAATACATAACAAAAAGAAACAAAGCAGGTGAACATAGGGGAAGAAAAAAAGAGAAAAAAAGAGAAGCAAACTGTAAGAGATTCTTGACTACAGAGAACAAACTGAGGGCCATTGGAGGGAAGATGGGTGGGGGATGGGCTAGAGGGATAGTGGATATGAAGAAGGGCATTTGTTGTGATGAGCCGTGGGTGTTATATGTAAGTGATGAATCACTAAATTCTGCTCTTGAAACCACTATTACACTATATGTTAACAAACTAGAATTTAAGTAAAAACTTGAAACAAAAAGTAAAATGTAAATTCAACTCAAAACTCTATTTCATCTAATTTAATAGCTGTGCTTTTCTAGCACACCCATTATATCTTAGAAATTTGCATGACTCATTACTGATCCTCCCAACGGGCTTATAAAATATATATTATTCTATTTTACAGAAGAGAGCCTGAAAATAACCAAGGTCTCATAGTTACAATGCAACAAATATGGGACACAATAAAGTCCATCAGTTTCACTACCAAGGCTGTTTTCTTCCACTTCTTCTGTTTCCCTTACAGTACATATATTAGAATACTAAAACAGTTTGACATATTTTCCTTTTCAAGTTTTTTTGGTGTTAAAGTGTTGTAATCCTGCATAAGTATAACATATCTAATTGTATGGTACATAGATGAATTAACAATTACAAACTCAAAAGAACTTCAGAATTTTGCTATAACATGGAATTGTAACATATAGATCAACCTAACACTGTCATATGCATTGGATGAAGATTCAGTAAATTTCCTGGACTGAGCAACTTTGGCTGTGATTTAGCACCATTACCGATGACCATGTCAAAATGATTCTTCCACTATTAATAATAAATGTTTTGATCATACTCCAAATTACATACTGATTTCCATACCTTCCATTGTACCAATGGGAAGCATTGTGAATTTGGTTTCATAATTACAGGAAATATGTATGTCTAATGAGCAAGAATGTCTGAAACATCAAGACAGCTTTCTCATCTCCAAAACACCACTGTCAGCTTAAGAAAAATAGAGTTTTACTTCCAAGAAACATAACTAAGTTTGTCTTTAAACTAAGGGGCATTCAGTAAGCAATTATAATTCCCACTCAGTGTGAGAAACCACTTTATAATTTTCCCCTAGTTTGCTCTCCTTTGAAAGAATAGGAGTAAAATAAGAAACTACTGCTTTGCTTTTCTCTGAGCTGTATCATAAAAGCAGGAATTGGAAAAAAGAAGCATTAGAAAGTAATAGTCCTAAAAGAGGGTCCCATTTTTCTCCAGTCATGAGCTCACCCAGAATTCTTATTTTGCAAACAATAATGTCTTATGGTTTCCTGGACTACATGGGATACTCAGAATGAAGCCTAGTGTATGAAATATAACAAACTGCATGTCAAAGTTGTTTCTTACTATGAGCTGAGATGCCAACTGCATATTTATTAGCTTATTTTGAAAATGTATTGCAAAGTGCAAAACTAAATTGGTTCTAATAATTTAATTTAATGTAAATCTAAGAATATACTCCTATAGGGCTAGAAATATCATACCAATTACTGTTAATCAGAATATCAATTTTGAAACAATATACGACTATTATGGAGCAAACCAGTATTTTCTAATAGATGTCTCTCCAACTAATATGAAGCTGCTGAATACTTCATCACACTTAATAATATATATTTCCAAGTGTATCTCTGTCTATCTTTATGTAGAGAGAAGTAGAAGATCTATAACTGGATAGTTAAAAGTAGAGAGACTAAGATAGACATAAGGAGATGTTTATATGTGCATAGTTACACATATTTATGATTACACATATTCATACATGCAGCGTTCTGAGAGAGAAATCTAGGTATATTGAAACAACCTAGATGGTAAATGTATGCTTTATATTGGTAAATACTACCTATTGGAAAAAATATTTAGAATGAACAAAAATAAATACAAACAAAAAATAAGTTCATCTGCATTCTTAAAATCATGTTTTTTTATATGTACTCAATCACTATAAATGTATTCCCATAAATAGGTCTTTTTGGCCTCATTTTAAAAAATTATTTTATTTTTTCAGTGTTCCAAGTTTCATTGATTATGCCCCACACCCAGTGCTCCATGCAATACATACCCTCAGTACCCACCACCAGGCTCTCCCATCTTCCCTCCCCCTTCCCTCCAAAACCCTCAGTTTGTTTTTGAGTCCAAAGTCTCTCATGTTTCATTTCTTTCCCTAATTTACCCTACTTCCCATCTCCTTTCCTTCTCCTACTTTCTTCTATATTACCCCTTATGCATCACAAGTAAGTGAAACCGTGTGATACCTGACTTTCCCTGCTTGGCTTATTTCACTCAGCATAATCTCTTCCAATCCAGTCCATGTTGTTACAAAAGTTGGGTATTCATCGTTTCTGATGGAGGTGTAGCATTCCATTGTATATATGTACCACATCTTCTTTATCCATTCATCTGTGGATGGGCACCTTGGCTCTTTCCACAGTTTGGCAATTGTGGCCACTGCTGCAATGAACTTTGGGGTGCATATGGCCCTTCTTTTCACTACATCTATATCTTTGGGGTAAATGCCCAGTAGTGAAATTGCAGGGTCATAGGGTAGCTCTATTTTTAATTTCTTAAGGAATCTCCACACTGTTTTCCAAAGCAGCCACACCAACTTGCATTCCCAACAATAGTGTAAGAGGGTTCCCCTTTCTCTGAAGCCTCTCCAACACTTGTTGTTTCCTATCTTGTTAATTCTGACCATTCTGACTGTTGTGTAGGGTGGTATTTCAGTGTGGTTTTGATTTGAATTTCCCTGATAGCTAGTGACGCTGAACATTTTTTCATGTGTCTGTTGGCCGTTTGTATATCTTCTATGGAGAAGTGCCTCTTCATGTCTCCTGCCCATTTTTTGATGTGTTCATCTTCTTTTTGGATGTTGAGTTTGTGTAGTTCTTTATAGATCTTGGTTATCAGCCCTCTGTCTGTAGTGTCATTTGCAAATATCTTCTCCCATTCTATGGGTTGTCTCTTTGTTTTGTTGAAGCTTTTTATTTTGATGAAGTCCCAAAATTCATTTTCGCTTTTGTTTCCTTTGCTTTTGGAGACATGTATTGAAAGAAGTTTACTGTGGCCGATGTCAAAGAGGTTACTGCCTATGTTCTCTTCCAGGATTTTGATGGATTCCTGCCTCACGTTGAGGTCTTTCATCCATTTCGAGTTTGCCTTTGTGTGTGGTGTAAGAGAATGGTCTAGTTTCATTCTTCTATACATAGCTGTCCAATTTGCCCAGCACCATTTATTGAAGAGACTGTCTTTTTTCCACTGGATATGTTTTCCTGCTTTGTTGAAGATGATTTGACCATAGATTTATGGGTCCATATCTGGACTCTCTACTCTGTTCCATTGGTCTATGTGTCTATTTTCGTGCCAGTAATATGCTGTCTTGGTGATCATAGCTTTGTAATAAATCCTGAAGTCAGGTAACATGATGCCCCCAGCTTTGTTTTTCTTTTTCAACAATTCCTTAGTGATTTGGGGTATTTTTTGGTTACATATAAATTTTAGGATTGTTTGTTCCAATGCTTTGAAAAATGTTGGTGGAATTTTGGTTGGGATGGCATTGAAAGCATAGATTTCTCTGGGCAGTATAGACATTTTAATAATGTTTATTCTTCCAATCCATGAGCAGGGAATGCTCTTCCATCTTTTTGTGTCTTCTTCAATTTCTTTCATGAGTGTTCTGTAGTTCCTCCAGTACAGATCCTTAACTTCTTTGGTTACGATTATTCCTAAGTATCTTATAGTTTTTGGTGCTATAGTAAATGGAATTGATTCTCTGATTTCCCTTTCTATATTTTCATTGTTATTGTATAAGAATTCAACTGATGTTTGTACATTGATTTTGTCTCCGGACACACTACTGAATTGTTGTATGAGTAATAGTAGTTTGGGGGTAGAGTCTTTTGGGTTTTCCACATAGAGTATCATCTCATCTGCAAAGAGAGAGAGTTTGACTTCTTTTTTGCAAATTTGAATACCTTTTATTTCTTTCTGTTGCCTGATTGCTGTTGCAAGGACTTCTAACACTATGTTGAACAGTAGTGGTGAGAGTGGGCATCCTTGCCTTGTTCCTGATCTCAGAGGAAAGGCCGTCAGTTTTTCCCCATTGAGAATGATATCCGTTGTGGGTTTTTCGTAGATAGATTTTATGAGGTTGAGGAATGTTCCCTGTATCCCTATACTTTGAAGAGTTTTAATCTGTAACGGATGTTGTATTTTGTCAAATGCCTTTTCTGCATCAAATAGAGTACCATGTGGCTCTTCTCTCTTCTCTTATTGATTTGTTCTATCACGTTGATTTATTTGCAAGTGTTGAACCACCCTTGCATCCCTGGGATAAATCCCACCTGGTCATGGTGGCTAATGTTTTTAATGTATTATTTGATCCTGTTAGCAAGAATCTTGTTAAGAATCTTGGCATCCATATTCATCAGAGATATCAGTCTGAAGTTCTCCTTTTTGATGGGGTCTTTGTGTGGTTTGGGGATTAGAGTAATGCTGGCTTCAACAAAAGAGTCTGGAAGTTTTCTTTCTCTTTCTATTTTTTGAAACTGCTTCAGGAGAATAGGTGTTATTTCTTCTTTGAATGTTTGTTAGAATTCCCCAAGGAATCTGTCTTGTCCTGGACTCTTGTTTTTGGGTGGTTTTTGATCACTGCTTCAATCTTGTTACTAGATATAGGTCTATTCAGATTGTCAATTTCTTCCTGTTTCAGTCTTGGAAGTTTATAGGTTTCCAAGAATGTATTCATACCTTCTAGGTTGTTTAACTACTTGGCATATAACTGTTGATAGTAATTTCTGATGATTGTTTCTATTTCCTTGGTGTTAGTCATGATCTCTCCCCTTTCATTCATAATTTTATTAATTTGGGTCTTCTCCCTTTTCTTTTGGATTAGTTTGGCCAGTGGTTTATCAATCTCATTAATTCTTTCAAAGAACCAGCTTCTAGTTTCATTGATGTGTTCTACTATATCTCTAGTTTCTGATTCATTGATCTCTGCTCTAATCTTAATTATTTCCCATCTGGTGTGGTGGGTTAGTTTAAGTTGTTGTTGACTTTCTAGTTCTTTAAGGTGTAATGAGAGTTGGTGTATTCAGGATTTTTCAATTTTTTTGAGTGAGGCTTGGATGGCTATGTATTTCCCCCTTGGGACTGCCTTGGATGTATCCCATAGGTTTTGGATTGATGTATCTTCATCCTCATTGGTTATCATGAAGTGTTTCAGTTCTTTTTGATTTACTGGTTGATCCACAGATTCTTGAGCAGGATAGTCTTTGGCTTCCAAGTGTTTGATTTTCTTCTGAACTTTTTATGGTGGTTAAGTTCCAGTTTCACAGCATTGTGGTCAGAGGATATTCAGGGAATAATCTCAATCTTCTGGTGTCGGTTGAGGCCTAATTTGTGTACTAGTATGTGGTCTATTGTGGAGAAAGTTCCATGTGCACTCAAGAAGAATGAGTATTCTTTGTTTAGGGTGCCATGTTCTGAACATATCTATGAGATCCATCTGGTCAAATGTGTCATTCAAATCTCTTGTTTCTTTGCTGATTTTCTGTTTAGATGATCTGTCCATTGCCCAGAGTGGTGTGTTCAGATCTCCTAAAATTCATGTATTTGTATCAATATGACTCTATTTTGCTTCACAGTTGGCTTATGTATTTGGCTGCTCCCATGCTGGGGATATAAATATTTATAATTGTTAGATCTTCTTGGTGTATAGACCCTTTGAGAATGATGTATTGTCCTTCTGTGTCTCTGACTACAGGCTTTAGATTAAAATCCAATTTGTCTGATATGAGAATCTCTACCACAGCTTTCTTTTGGGGTCCATTGGCATGAAAGATGGTCCTCCATCCCCTCACTTTCAATCTGGAAGTGTCTTTAGATTCAGTGTGTCTCTTTTAAATAGCATATGGATGGGTCCTGCCATTTTATCCAGTCTGCAACCCTGTGCCTTTTTATTGGAGCATTTAGGCCGTTCACATTGAGAGTGATTATTGATAGATACATTTTTATTGACATCATGTTGCCTATGGAGTTCATGTTTCTATAGATTACCTCTGTATATTTCTGTTTTGTGTCGCTCTTGGGTTCATTTCTCCTCTAAAGAACCCCTCTTAGTATTTCTTGTAGTGCTGGCTTGGTGGTTGCACAATCTTTTAGATCTTGGATGTCTTGGTATCTCTTTATTTCTCCTTCCATTTTGAAAGTCAACCTTGCTGGATACATTATCCTTTGTTGCATATTTTTTCATGTAATTTCTTGAATTTGTCTTGCCAGCCGTCTCTGGCTTGCCAGGTTTCTGTGGATAGGTCTGACGTTATTCTGATGGTCCTCCTTCTACATGTAATGGGTTGCTTCCCCCTAGCTGCCCTTAAGATGTATTCTTTGATTTTATGATTCATTTATTTCATGATTATGTGCCTGGGGGTTTTTATGGCCTCATTGATCTTGGGGAGTGTCCTCTCTGCCTCTAAGACATGAACATTTATTTCATTCCCCAGATTAGGGAAATTTGCAACCATGATTTGTTCAATTATATCTTTTAGGCTTCTCTCTCTCTCTCTCAACTCCTTCAGGGAATCCAAAAATTCTGATATTGGGGCATTTCATGACATCATTTATTTCCCTTATTCTGTTTTCATGGGATTTTAGCTGTTTGTTCTCTTGCTCCTCCTTATTAATCCATCTTTCTTCTAAATCACTGATACGATCTTCAGCTTTACTTACTCTAGCTGTTAGCATATTTAAATTCAATTGGATCTCATTAATAGCCTTTTTAACCTCGGCTTTCACTTCTGTCATTAGAGCTTCTATCTTGAGACTAATGTTCTTTTCCAAATTAACCATTGCTTGTACGATTGCTACCCTGAATTCCATTTCTGTCATATTGTTTATGTTCATTTCCAGTAATTCTGTGACAGGAGTTGCAGTCTCTGGGTTTTTCCTCCTCCAAGTCATTTTTGCAAAGAGTGGTGAGGAGGTGTATAGCTGAATATATCAACTACTATCTAGGTGAAATGTTCACTGGCAAGTTTCAGAGCAATCCGAAGTCACCACCAAAAAGGAAGAAGAAAGAAAAAAGAGAGAGAAAAATAGAAAGGAAGAAAGAAAGAAACGTGGCCAGAGTGGGCCCTAATGTAGGATTTGTATGGTATAAAACTACAATAGAGTAAAGAAAAATACCATCAAGGGTAAAAGAAAGTTGAAGAGATCAGAAAGCTAATTCCACCCCGAATGATCCCCAAGACCAGTATTTATATATTACAAAGGCAAAAACAATTATACAGAAACACTGACAGAATAGGGCAGGAGGGTGAGTGCAAACCCTCCTTGTGGGCAAGGAAAGTATTTCAGATCCTCCTGGGTTTGTCTTGTTATTATTGTTAGAGGAGTCCACTTTCTAAAGATATAGGGAGATTAAAACTGGTTTGTATATAGAGGTAGTATTGAATAGGAATGAAGGATTACCTTCAAGATTATAACTATATGTATATTTAAAAGAAAAGAGAATAAAGGAAAGAAGAGAGAAAAAGGAAAAAAAACAGAAAAAAAACAAAAGAAGCAACAACAACAACAACAACAAAACACAAGTATGTATTTGAAAAAAGTTCAAGGTAAAAACATTATGGAGTGTTGTATTAAGTATCACATTGTAATAATAAATGGGTTAAAAAATAAAAGAACATAATTGTTGATAGTAATTTCTGGTGATTATTTCTATTTCCTTGGTGTTAGTCGTGATCTCTCCTCTTTCATTCATAATTTTATTAACTTGGGTCTTCTCCCTTTTTTTGGGGGTTAGTTTGGCCAATTGTTTATCGATCTTATTGATTCTTTCAAAGAACCAGCTTCTAGTTTCATTGATGTGTTCTACTGTATCTCTAGTTTCTGATTCATTCATCTCTACACTAATTCAAATTATTTCCTGTTTGTGTGTGGGGTTGGTTTAATTTTTTGTTGATTTTCCAGTTCTTTACGGTATAATAAAAGTTGGTGTATTCAGGATTTTTCAATTTTTTTGAGTGAGGCTTGGAGGGCTATGAATTTACCCCAAAGATACAGATGTAGTGAAAAGAAAGGCCAGATGTACCCCAATGTTCATTGCAGCAATATCCACAATTGCCAAACTGTGGATAGAGCCAAGGTGCCCATCAACAGATGAATGGATAAAGAAGATATGGTACATATATACAATGGAATACTACGCCTCCATCAGAAAGGATGAATATCCAACTTTTGTGGCAACATGGAGTGGATTGGAAGAGATTATGCTGTGTGAATTATGCCAAGTAGAGAAAGTCAAGTATCACAAGATTTCAATTACTTGTGGTGCATAAGGGGTAATATAGAGGACAGTAGGAGAAGGAAAGTAAATGGGTAGTAGAGCAATTCAGGGAGAGAAATGAAACATGAGAGACTTTGGACACAGAAACAAACTGAGGGACTTGGAGGGAAGGGGGTAGAGGGATGGGAGTGCCTGGTGGTGGGTACTGAGGGCACCTATTGCATGGAGCACTGGGTGTGGGGAGTGGGCAATGAATCTTGGAACACTAAAAAAATAAAAATTAAAATTAAAAAAAATAAAAGAACAAAATCCGTGAGAATGAATTTTCAAATAAAGTGAAAACTTTAAAAATAAAAATAAAAAAGTTAAAAAGAAAATAATGTGCAAAGCTGTATCTATAAAGTGTACAGCTTTTGGGGTAGTACCAGGAGCTTGATATATTGCCTTTCCCCCGATATTGTGGTTACATTTTGGTGTTGTCCTCTTGTTCTTCTGGCTTGCCTTCTGGGGGAGGGGTCTGCGACACTGTTTTTTAGTCACTTTTACCTCAGATGAGTCTCCCCGCCCCCTTCCTAGGAGCTGGGCTCCAGGGCAACCAGGTTTTCAGGCTTTTATTCTCTGGAGGATTTGTTCTTTTGCAGCTTTTTGCAGCTTTTCAGAAAGTCAGGCCAGAGCAAGATGTCTACGCCCAGACCTCTTTCCCAGAGAGAGCCCTCAGCTGGCACTCTCTGGATGGTTTGGGGCTTACAGCCTCTCCCTGTATCTTTCCCCTTTGGCTGCTTGTCACAACTGGTTGCACCAAAAGCCCCTGGTCAGATTGGCGCCCGAAGCCTTCGTAATTTTGCTCCAGAACCAGGGAAAGCGCAACTGATTTCAGGCCTTGCGACCTTTTCTCCGCCCAGAGTATCTGTAATGCACACCCACACAGGAGGGACTGAGATCTTTGGCCTTGCAGGTCACGCAGAAGTCTGCAGAGTCACCTCCTTTGTGGGTTGTGCACGCCTGGCCCAAGTGGTGGGAAAAAAAAAAGCAGCTTGGGGGGGGGTTGGCCATTTTAAAGACACTCTGTGCCGCCAGGTTCCCTCCCGTGTGGCACCAAGGCATGATTTCTATCCCTGGCCAATGTCATAGTTTTATATCCCTGCCAACAGTGAAGACCCTTTGCTTTTGAGTGCTTTTAACCATACAGCAAGTTGATGCTGGTCCCCAAGCACAGGGCACTTTCATATTGGGGTATTATTTTCCAGTGGGTCGTTTCTGTTGGCTCCCTCCCCCTCCTACTTCTCTGACATTAGCCTGAGCACTCCAGCTCTGCTTTACCTCTCTAATGATGCTATTCTGCCCCTGTAGAGATCCATAAGTGTGTGGTCTTACATCTCAGTCTGATTTCATGGGTGTTCAGATTGTCCTGGTAGATCAGCTCACTTCAGGAGACCTTTTGAAACAGAGTCTCTTACTTCTCCACCATCTTGCCCCTCTGTCCTCATTTTTAAACATTAATCTTCTTGGGTGCTGGTGTGTGTGTGTGTGTGTGTGTGTGTGTGTGTGTGTGAAATAGAAAAAGTGGAAGAGATTAGAGCGATTATGAGGTTGTTTTTTTTTTAAAGATTGTATTTATTTGACAGAGAGAAACACAGCCAGAGAGGGAACACAAGCAGGGGGAGTGAGAGAGGGAGAAACAGGCTTCCCGCCAAGCAGGGAGCCCAATGTGGAACTCGATCCAGGGTCTCTGGGTTCATGACCTGAGCTGAAGGCAGTTGTCCAACCAACTGAGCCACCCAGGCGCCCCGAGGTTTGTTTTTAAAATAGCTTTATTGAGATATAATTCACATAACATAAAATTCACTCATTGGAAGTGTACAATTCAATAATTTTTAACATACTTACAATTGTGTAACCATTATAATGATCTAATTCTATTTTCTCTCTTTTCTATTGAAGTATAGTTCACATACAGCTTTATATTAGTTTCAAATGTACAGTATAATGATCCAACAATTCTATACATTATTCAGTGTTCATCAAGATATGTGTACTCTTAAACCCCCTTTGTCTATTTCACCCATCCCCTAAACAATGACCCCTCTGTATTTAAGATTATGGTTTTTTGTCTCTTTTTGTCATTTGTTTTGTTTCTTAAATTCCACATCTGAGTGAAATCATATGATATTTAACTTTCTTTGTCTGATACATTTAGCATTCTATCCTCTAGGTCTGTCCATTGTGTTGCAAGTGGCCAGATTTCATTCTTTTTTATGACTGAGTAATGTTTCAGTCTGTGTATATTACAACTTTTTTATCCACTGTCCATGGGTGGACATGGATTGCTTCTGTATCTTGGTTATTGTAAATAATGCTACAATAAACAAAAAAGTGCATATATATTTTTTTCTTATTATGCAATTGTATTTTAATTTATTTTTTCTGGTGCACAGAACTATCTCCATTTTTTTTAAATTCCAGTATAGTTAACATAGAGTGTTATATTAATTTCAGGGGTAATATATAGTGAGTCAGCATATTTTATTTCATATCATCCAGTATTCATCATGACAAGTGCATTCCTTAATCCCATAATCTATTATGCCCATCCCCCCACCTCCCCTCTGATAACCATGAGTTTGCTCTTCTTAGTCAAGAGACTGTTTCTTGGTTTGTCTTGTACTCTCTCTTTTTTTTCATTTGCTCATTTTTTTTTCTTAAATTCCACATGAGTGAAATCATGTGATGTTTGTCTTTCTCTGACTAACTTATTTCACTTAGCATTACTCTCTAGCTCCATCCATGTCATTGCAAATGACAAGATTTCATTCTGTTTTATGGATGAATAATATTCTGCTGTATGTATACCACTACTTCTTTATCCATTCATCTATTGATAGACACCTGGGCTCCTTTAAAATTTGTCTATTGGAAATAATGCTGCTATAAACATAAGGGTGCATATATCCTTTTGAATTAGTGTTTTTGTATTTGTTGAAGACTGAGGAGTACAATTACTGGCTCAGAGGATAGCTCTATTTTTAAATTTTTGAGGAGCCTCCATACCATTTTCCACAGTAGCTACACCAGTTTTCATTTCTACCAATAGTCCAAGAGAATTTCTTTTCCTCCACATCCTCACCAATGCTTGTTGTTTCTTGCGTTTTTTTTAATTATTATTATTTTAGCCATTGTGACACGGGTGAGGTGATACCTCCTTATAATCTTAATTTTCTTGATGATTACTGATGTTGAACATCTTTTCATATGTTTCTTGGCCATCTGGATGTCTTCTTTGGAAATATGTCTGTTCATGTATTCTGCCCATTTTTAATTGGATTATTCATTGTGGGGATAGTTTATAAGTTCTTTATATATTTGGGATACTAACTCTTTACTGGATATATCATTTGCAGATATATTCTCCCATTACATACATTGACCTTTAGTTTTGTTGATTGCTTCTTTTGTTGTGCAGAGGTCTTTGTTTTGGTATAATCCCATTAGTATATATTTGCTTTGGGTTCCCTTGCCTCAGAAAACATACCTGGAAAATGTCGCTATGAGCAATGCCAGAGAGATTACAGCCTATGCTCTCTTCAACAATTTTTATGGTTTCAGGTCTCACATCAGGTCCTTAATCCATTTTGACTTTATATTGTATGTAGTGAAATAAAATGGCCAGGTTTTATTCTTTTGAATATTGCTGTCCAGTTTTCCCAAGACCATTTGTTGAAAAGAGTGACTTTTCACCATTCTATAGTCATTCACCCTTTGTCACAAGTAATTAGTCATATAATTTTGGGTTTATTTCTCATTTTCTATTTTATTCTATAGATCTTTTTGTCATTTTGGTGACAGTACCATACTGTTTTGATGACTACAGCTTTGTAATATAAAGTTTGAAGTCTGGAATTGTGATACCTCCAGCTTTGCTTTTCTTTTTCAAAATTGCTTTGACTATTCAGGGTCTTTATGGCTTCATATAAATTTTAGGACTTTTTTTTGTTCTGGTTCTGTGAAAAATGTTTTTGGCATCAAATAGATTCCTTTGGCATAGATTCCTTTGGGTGATATACACATTTTAACAATAACTCTTCTTTTAGCCCATGAACATGGACTGTCTTTTTATTTGTTTCTGTCCTCTCCAATTTTTTTCATCAGTATTGTATAGGTTTCAGCATACAGATCTTTACCTTTTTGGTTAGATTTATTCCTAGGTATCTTATTATTTTGGTACAATTGTAAAGAAAAGTTTTTTCTTGTTCCCTTTCTGCTGCTTCATTATTAATATATTGAAATGCAACAGGTTTCTGTATTTTGATTTTATATCCTGAGACTTTACTAAATTCATTCATCAGTTCTAGTAGTTTTTGGTGGACTCTTTACAGTTCTCTATATAAAGTGTCATGTTATTTGTAAATACTGAACAATTTAATTCTCATTACCAATTTGGATGCCTTTTATTTCTTTTTGTTATCTAACTGCTGTGGCCAGGACTTCCAGCACTATGTTGAATAAAAGTGGTGAGAGTAGACAGCCTTAGGGGAAAGCTCTCATTTTTCCCCATCGAGAATGATGTTCACTGAGTATATTTTGTATATTGCCTTTATTATGTTGGGGTATAGTCCCTCTAAACATACTTTGTTGGGGGCTTTTGTCATGAATAGATGTTGTACTTTGTCAAATGCTTTTTCTGCATTTATTGAGAGGATCATTGTTTTTTATCCTTTCTGTTATTGATGTGATGTATCACTTCGATTGATTTGCAAATATTGAATCACACTTGCATCCAAGGAATAAACTGTAAACAATGAATCTTGGAACACTGAAAAAATAAAATAAATTATTAAAAATAATAAATCAGATCATTTCTTATAAAAAAGAAATAAATTCCACTTAATCATAGTGAATAGTTTCTTTAATGTATTTTTGGATTCTGTTTGCTAGTATTTTCAAGTATTTATACATCTATATTCATTAGAGATACAGACACTTAGTTCTCCTTTTTCTGTGGTGTCTTTATCTGCCTTTGATACACAGTGATACCTCATGGAATTAATTTGGAAATTTTCCTTCTATTTTTTGGAATAGTTTGAGTAGAATAGGTATCAACTCTTTTTTAAATGTCTTGTAGAATTCACCTGTGAAGCTAACTGGTCCTGGACTTTTATTGGGAGTTTTTTTGATTAATGATTCAATCTCCTTGTTGATAATTGGTCTGTTTGAATTTTCTAATTATTCCTGCTTCAGTTTTGGTAGGTTATATGTTTCTAGGAATTTATCCATTTCTAGATTGTCTAATTTGTAGCATATAATTTTTCATAATATACTCATTTTTGTTTGAATTTCTGTGGTGTTGGCTGTTATTCCTCCTTTTTCATTTGTGATTTTGTTTCTTTGAGTACTTTATTACTTTTTTATGAGTTTTGCTAGAGGTTTGACATTTCTGTTGATCTTTTCAAAGAACCAGTTCCTGGTTTCATTATCAGTTCCATTGTGTTTTTAATTTTTATATTTATCTCGATTCCAATCTTTATGATTTCCTTCCTTCTAGTTTTGTGTTTAGTTTGTTGTTCTTTATCTAGTTCCTTTGGGTGTAAGGTTAGGTCGCTTATTTGATATTTTTCTTACTTCTTGAGGCAGGCCTGTATTGCTATAAACTTCCCTCTTAGAAGAGGTTTTACTGCACTGAAATGTTTTAGGCCATTGTGCTTTCATTTACATTTATTTTCATGTACTTTGATTTCTTCTTTGATTTTGCATGCTTGATTCATTCATTATTTAGTATCATATTATTTAACCTCCATGTGTTTGTGGTCTTTCTAGATTTTTTTCTCATGATTGATTTCTAATTTCATAGCACCATGGTTAAAAAAAAGATGCATGATATAATTTTGATCTTTTTGAATCCATTGAGGTTTGTTTTGTGGCCTACTGTGTGATCTGTATGGAGAGTATTCTATATGCACTTGAAGAAAAATGTATATTTTGCTCCTTGGGGATATTCTGAATATATCTGTGAAATCTATCTGTTCCAATGTGTAATTCAAAGCCATTGTTTCCTTGTTTATTTTCCATTTGGATGATCTGTTTATTGATGTAAGTGGGGTGCTAAAGTCCTCTACTATTATTGTATTAATATATGTTTGGCATTAAATGTTTTATGTACTTGGGTGCTTCTATGTTGGGTGCATATAAATTTACAATTGTTACATCTTTTTATTGTGTTCTCCCATTTATTTTTTTTTAATTTTTAGTTTTCTGTTTTAATTCTTTTTTTTAAAAGATTTTATTTATTTGACAGAGAGAAACACAGCCAGAGAGGGAACACAAACAGGGAGAGTGAGAGAGAGAGAAGCAGGCTTCCCGCCAAGCAGGAAGCCTGATGTGGGACTTGATCTTGGGTCTCCAGGATCATGACCTGAGCCGAAGGCAGTCGCTCAACCAACTGAGCCACCCAGGCGCCCCGCATTTATTATTTTATAGTGCCCTTTGTCCCCTTTTGCAGAACTTGTTTTAACATTTTGTTTGATATAAGTATTCCTACTCCTTCTTTCTTTTTTCTTTTTAAATATTCATTTTTTATGTTCAGTTAACCAACATATTGTACATGATTAATTTTTGATGTTGTGTTCAATGATTCATTATTGCTTATAACACCCAATGCTCATCACAACACATGCCCTCCTTAATACTCATCACCCAGTTATGCCATCAACCCACCCCTTCCCTTCTGTAACCCTCAGTTTGTTTCCATGAGTCCAGAGTCTCTCACAGTTTGCCTCCATCTCTGATTTCTTCCCGCTCAGTTTTCCTTCCCTTCCCCTGTTCTCTGCACTATTCCTTATGTCCCACATATGAGTGAAATCATATGATAATTGTTTTTCTCTGATTAACTTATTTCTGCTTTCTTTTGACATGAATTCACATGATTAATATTTCTCCATAACCTCACTTTCAGTCTGCAGGTGTCTTTAGTCTGATAGTAGTCTCTTGTGGCCAGCATACAGATGGCTCTTCTTTTTTTTAATCCATTCTATCACTCATTTTATTGGAGCATTTAGTCCACTTGCATTTAAAGTAATTATTGACAGATATGTATTTACTGCCATTTTGTTACTTGTTTTGTGGTGGTTTTTATAGTTTTTCTCTGATTCTTTCTTATCTCTCTTTCATGGTTTCCTGGTTTTCGTTAGTAATATACTTAGATTCCTTACCTTTATTGTTTGTACACTTATTATTGGTTTTTGATTTATTATTACCATCAGGTTCAAAAATAACATCTTCTGCATATAGCAGACTATATTAAGCTCTTGGTCATTTAATTTTGAGATAATTTTTTCCTCCTCCCTGCACTTTTAGAAAATTTGGTATCAACATTTACATCCTTTTATTCTCTTGACTGAATTTTACAGATATACTTATTTTGGGGGTGACTTTTGTGCTATTTGTCTTGCTCTTATAGTTTTTCCTTTCTGCTCACAGAGTCACCCTCAACATTTCTTGGAGTGCTGGCTTAGTGGTTATTAATTCTTTTAACTTTTGTTTGTGTGGAAAACTCCTTATCTCTCTTTCTATTCTGAATGACAGCCTTACTGGATAAAGTATTCTTGACTGCAGATTTTTCCCTCCCTCCCCCTTTTTTTAGTTCTTCGTCTTCTTTTTTAATGTGTTACGTTAGTCACCATACAGGACATCAGTAGTTTTTGATGTATGATTCATTGCTTGTGTATAACACCCAGTGTTCCATGCACTGGGTTCATCATCCCTTCTAAAACTCTCCATTTGTTTCTTAGAGTCCATAGTCTTTCATGGTTTGTCTCCCACTATGATTTCTCCCCCTTTATTTTTTCCCTTTCTCCTCCTAATGTCCTCCATGCTATTCTTTGTGTTCCACAAATAAGGGAAACCATATGATAATTGACTTTCTCTGAGAATGCATCATGCAACTCCCTTGTGGCCTGCAAAACTTCTGCTGAAAAATCCACTCATAGCCTTAAGGGTTTTTATTTTTAATTTAAAATTATTTTATTTTTTTTCAGTGTTCCAAGATTCATTGCCCTTGCAAGGGGGTTTTCTTTTTATGTAACTCTCCTCTTTCCTCTTGCAACCTTAAAATTCTTTCTTTATCACTACTTTTTGCTATTTTAATTACTATGGGTCTTGTTGGGGACCTCCTTGGGTTGTATTTGTTGGGGGATTCCTATGTCTCCTGAATATAGATCCTTGTTTCCCTGTCCACAATAAGGAAGTTTTCAGCTTTATTTTACAAATACATTTTCTGCTCACCTTTCTTTCTTCTTCTGGAATCCCTGTAATGTGATTACCATTATGTTTGATGGAATCGTTGAGTTCTCTAAGTCATTTCTCATTAGGCAGTATTTGTTTTTCTCTTACCTGTTCAACTTGATTTATGTCTATTACTGTCTTCCAGGTCACTGATACATTCCTCTGCTTTCTATAAACTAATTTTATTTTATCTCTTGTATTTTTAATTTCATTCATTGCATTCTTAATCTCTCATGTGCTATATTTTTATCTCTTTTTTTGCAAAGTCTAACTGATGCCCTCTACACTTTTCTGAAGTGTAGGGCGTATCTATGATCATTACTTTAAATTCTCTGTCAGACGTATCCTTTTATCTCTTCCACTTAGATCTCCTGCTGTGATTTTATCTCATTCTTTCATTTGGGGCATATTTTTCTGTCTCCTTTTTTTTTTTTTTTAACCTTTCTGTGTCTATTGTCGCGTTCCCCACTAGCAGAGAAGACACAACACACGGGTCGACGTTGAAGCTCCCGTTTATTCTCCGGTTCCTCCTCCCCCTCTCATCTCTCGTCTCTCCTCTCCTGTCTCTCCCGAGGTCTCCCTCTTCTCTCCTCCTTGTCGTCTCGCGGCCTCGCCTCCTCCCTCCTCTCGCTGCCTCCCCCGCCTCTCATCGTCTCCCCTCGGGAAGCTTTCTAGCCCCCTTTTATATAGTATCCCAGCCAATCAGAGAGGAGATCACGTGGGGCGTGGACTGCACGGCCAGCAGGCATTGATGGCGTCCGGTGATCACGCACTGAGCACGGACCCACGTATGAGGCATGTGGCCACGTGATCTTCAGGGCGGGCGCTTCCTGGAGCTGCTTCATGCGCTCGGCGCTATAGTCTCGGCAGCAGTGCTGCCGGCATCCCATGTGGTGCTCTCCACAGCAGACGCAGCGCCATCTTTGGGGCATGCCCCCGACAGCTCCCCCTTTTTTATTTATTTGTATGGACAGGGGACCGTGCCTGTCTTAGGCCGGGATGATCAACTCGCGTCCTTACCCGTCATTGAAGACTGCAGAGCATGCTGCAGCTCCTGTCTTAGGTTGGCACACGGTTATCATCCTCGTTGCCCATCATTGACTACCGGTCCAGCATGCTAAGCCATACCTGGGGTGAGCTTCCATGCTTTATAGCGAGCAACGCCTGATGCACGGCCTCTCGGTCCCTAGACATTGTGCACTAGAGGGCCCTTATCCAATGCACCGCCAGGACGAGGGCGAAAAGCACAATACAGCCAAGCGCTATGGTCCCAAACCAGGACTTTCCAAAGGACACCATTGCCTGCTGGCTGTGCAGAAACTGGGACGCGGCAAGGGGATTGACTCCTGCGGCATTCTCCAAACGGAGGGAGGTTGTCAGATTGTGGAATTTCGTGGTCCAGGTACCGTTGAGCATCTGGGACAGCTGCCGGGAGAGGTTCGCTGCTCGAGAGAGATTAGAATACAAGTTAGAGGTTATACATAAACCTGTTAGGGATTGGATACAGCTGGAGGAGGCCATTTGTCATCCACAGTAGGCGTCAGCAGCTCATCGTCTTCAACCGTAGCTGGCTCCGTGGTGGGCTGTACTCATCATGTTAGGCGTTCTGGCACCCAAACCGGAGCTGGCTGATCCTGAGGAAAAACACAGACAGAACCACGGACCCATCGTAGGACCGGGTCGGGACCCTTCCAGAATCCTGGTAGGATATCCTTCCATGTCACCCAATCATTTAGATTGGCTTCCTGGCGCGAGTGGCGGTCTGCAGCCGATCGCCCAGTTGAATCCAAAGTCAAAAAATTTAGGGTGAAAAGAGTTATGTTAAGTTTATCTTTGGGGGATCTAAAAGAGAACCCCATTCCCCCTTTTTGTTTTGTTAATTGATTTTTCAATGTGAGATGGGCACGTTCCACGACCCCTTGCCCTTGAGGGTTGTAGGGAATCCCTGTGACTAGATGTATATGAAATGTGTCTGCAAAGGTTTTAAAGCTGTGTGACGTGTAAGCAGGCCCGTTGTTGGTTTTGATTTGTTTTGGGATGCCCCAAGAGGCAAAGTTCATAAAGCAGTGTTGGATAACATCTCGGACCTTTTCACCCGTATGCACGGAGGCCATGATGACTC
>PITA01027254.1:0-21255 GCA_004023965.1 Spilogale gracilis | reverse complement strand
ATAAATTGAACTTCAGAAGTGTTAGAAAAGTTATAATCCCAGTGAAATGGAGCCAAATTTGTAACTGTTGAAGGAAGCCAGTCTCCAGTCAGGCATCTGGATGATACCTCTTTTGGCTGACATAAAGAAAAAGTAACAATTGGGGAAAAGATAATTTTTAGCATTAATTTCTTTGAGAAATTAGTTTCTACCAAAAAAAAATCACTTTCCTATGTGGAACTTTTTGTAGAAACTTGACTATTGAGGAGTTTTATATTGTTCAAATATTATATTTCTGGGGTTGTGTGGCATTACCTGGGCTGTGCTACTGTGTACTACTCATTGCCATATTGGACAATTGTAGATAAATATAATTTGACATGGGAGATAAAATAATGGGTAAGATTTTGGCCTGCAGAACCATTCCTGATTAAAACTCTTCAAAGCACAAGGATAGAAGTAACATTCAAAAACCTCATAAAATTTATCTACAAAAAAACCTACAGCAAATATCATTTTCAATGGCAAAAAAAAATGGCAGCCTTCCCATTGAGATCAGGTACAAGACAAGGAAACCCACTCTCACTACTGTTGTTCAACATAGTGTTAGAAGTCCTAGCAACAACAATAAAACAGCAAAAAGAAATAAAAGTTATTCAAATTGGCAAAGAATAAGTCAAACTCTCTCTCTTCATAGAATATATGGCATTTTATATGGAAAACCCAGAACTCTATTTCCAAACTACTAGAACTCATACAATTCAGTAATGTGGCAGGGTACAAAATCAATGCACAGAAATCAGTTGCATTCCATACACTAACAATGAAAATATAGAAAGGGAAATCAGAGAATTGATTCCATTTACTATAACACCAAAAAGCAAAAGGTACTTAGGGATAAATCTTACCTAAAAAGTTAAGGATGTGTACTCAAGGAACTACAGAACACTCACGAAAAAAATCGAAGAAGACACAAAAAGATAGAACAGCATTCCATGCTTATGGATCAGAATAAACATTGCTAAAATGTCTACACTGACCAGAGTAAACTATACATTCAATGCCATCCCAAACAAAATTTCACCAACATTTTCCAAAGTGATGGAACAAACAATCCTAAAATTTATATGGAACCAGAAATGACCACGAATTGCTAAGGAAATGTTGAAAAAGGTAAACAAACCTAGGAGCATCATGTTACATGATTTCAAACTTTATTACAAAGCTGTGATCACCAAAACAGCACGATACTGGCACAAAAACAGACACATAGACCAATGAAACAGAGTAGAGAGTCCAGATATGGACCCACAACTCTATTGTCAAATAATCTTTGACAAAGCGGGAAAAAATATCCAGTGGAAAAAAGTATCTTATTAAATGATGCTGGGATAATTGGACAGCTACATATAGAATAATGAAACTCGACCATTCTTTTATGCCACACACAAAGATAAACTCAAAATGGGTGAAAGACCTCAACACGAGGCAGGAATCTATCAAAATCCTAGAGGAGAACATAGGCAGTAACCTCTTTGACATCAGCCACAGCAACTTCTTTCAAGACACATCTCCAAAGAGAAAAGAAATAAAAGCAAAAATGAACTTTTGGGACTTCATCAAAACAAAAAGCTTCTGTACGGCAAAGGAAACAGTCAACAAAACAAAGAAGCAACCCACAGAATGAGAGAAAATATTCACAAAGGACACTACAGAGAAAGGGCTGGATATATAAAGAACTCCTGAAGCTCAACATCTGAAAAATATAATCACATCAAAAAATTGGCAGGAGACATTAACAGACACTTCTCCAAGGAAGACATACAAATGGCTAACAGACACATGAAAAAATGTTCAGCATCACTAGCTATAGGGAAATTCAAATCAAAACCACATTGAGATACCACCTTACACCAGTCAGAATGGCCAAAATTAACAGGACAGGAACAACAAGTGTTGGAGAGGCTGTGGAGAAAGGGGAACCCTCTTACACTCTTGGTGGAAATACAAGTTGGTTCAGCCTCTTTGGAAAACAGTGTGAAGATTCCTTAAAAAATTAAAAATAGAGCTACCTAATGACCCTGCAATTGAATTACTGGGTATTTACCACAAAGATACAGATGTAGTGAAAAGAAGGGCCAATTGTACCCCAATGTTCATTGCTGCAATTGGCCACAATCACCAAACTGTGAAAAGAGCCAAGATGCCCTTCAACAGACAAATGGATAAAGAAGATATGGTCCTTATATACAATGGAGTATTAGAACTCCATCAGAAAGGATGAATACTGAACTTTTGAAGCAACATGGACCAGATTGGAGGAAATTATGTTGAGTGAAATAAGCCAAGCAGAGAAAGTAAAATATACTTTCACTTACTTGTGGAGAATAAGGAGTAACATGGAGGACAGTAGGAGAAGGAAAGGAGCTGTGAATTGGGGTAAATCAGGGAAGGGAGTGAAACATGAGAGACTTTGACTCAGAAACAAACTGAGGGGAGGGAAGCAAGATGGTGAAGTAAGGGACCATGTTTCCAAAAGTCCCCAGAAATGAGGTAAATATCTACCAAAACACTCTGAATATCCATGAAATCAGCCTGAAATGTAAGACTACACACTACTGGATCTCTATGGTGGCAGAAGAGCCTCTGCAGAGAGGTAAAGTGGAGCAGGAGTGCTCAGACTGACTTCAGAGGAGAAAGAGAAGGGAAGGGAGTCACCAGAAGCAACATATTAGAAAGTAATACCCCAATAAGAAAGTGCCCTGTGCTTGGGGACCAGCATCAACTTGCAGTCTGGTTCAAAGCACTCAAAAACAAAAGGTCTTAAGAGACAACTGTGGGAATCTCCTGGCCACTGGAAGAGACATAAAACTGCAGTCCAGGCGGGCAGTTGAAGACACTCCCCACCACCTGAGTAAACCCAGCCGTGGGGGAGGGGGATTCCCTGAAACTGCGCTTGCATGACCTCCTGGGCTAGGCGCACACAACCTGCGCCGAAGGTCACTCTTCCCATAACCTTCTGCAGGAGGTGTGAGACCACCACATCCGAGAACACCCAAGGTTGGTGCGGGCTCCAGAAAGTGGTCCAGACTGCGACAAGCTCACACAAACCAATATCACTCATGGCTTCTGTGGCATGGGAATGAAGGGACATGCAGGGTCATTGGGTGCCATTCAGGCTGGAGACTGAGGTGTGTGATACCTGTGAGAGGTGGCAGGGTGCAGGGGAGAGTGCAGAAGGGAGTCTGTGTATCCTGGACCATCCAGAGGGGAGCTGACTGAAGCTTCTCTCTGAGACGGGGGTCTGGGTGCAGACAGCATACTTTGCTCTGACACTCCAAAAAGCTGCAAAAAGCCACAAAAGAACAAAACCCTCCATTGTATATATGTACCACATCTTCTTTATCCATTCATCTGTTGAAGGGCACTTTGGCTCTTTCCACAGTTTGGCAATTGTGACCATTGCTGCAATGAACATTGGGGTAAAATTGGCCCTTCTTTTCACTACATCTGTATCTTTGGGGTAAATACCCAGTAATGCAATTGCAGGGTCATAGGGTAGCTCTATTTTTAATTTTTTAAGGAATCTTCACACTGTTTTCCAAAGCGGCTGCACCAACATGCATTCCCACCAACAGTGTAAGAGAGTTCCCCTTTCTCTGCAGCCCAACACTTGTTTCCTGTCTTATTAATTTTGGCCATTCTGACTGGAGTAAGGTGGTATCACAGTGTGGTTTTGATTTGAATTTCCCTGATAATTGGTGATGCTGAACATTTTTTCATATGTCTGTTAGCCATTTGTATATCTTCTATGGAGAAGTGCTCCTTTGTGTCTCCTGCCCATTTTTTGATGTGGTCATCTTCTTTTTGGAAGTTGAGTTTCAGTAGTTCTTTATAGATCTTGGATATCAGCCCTTTGTCTGTAGTGTCATTTGCAAATATCCTCTCCCATTCTGTGGGTTGCCTCTTTGTTTTGTTGACTGTTTCCTTTGCTGTGCAGAAGAGTTTTATTTTGATGAAGTCCCAAAAGTTCATTTTTGCTTTTATTTCTTTTCTCTTTGGAGATGTGTCTTGAAAGAAGTTGCTGTGGCCGATGTCAAAGAGGTTACTGCCTATGTTCTCCTCCAGGATTTTCATGGATTCCTGCCTCACGTTGAGATCTTTCATCCATTTTGAGTTTGCCTTTGTGTGTGGTGTAAGAGAATGGTCTAGTTTCATTCTTCTATACGTAGCTGTCCAATTTTCCCAGCACCATTCATTGAAGAGGCTGTCTTTTTTCCACTGGATATTTTTTTCCTGCTTTGTCAAAGATGATTTGACCATAGATTTGTGGGTCCATATCTGGACTCCCTACTCTGTTTCATTGGTCTATGTGTCTGTTTTTGTGCCAGTACCATGCTGGCTTGGTGATCACAACGTTGTAATAAAGCCTGAAGTCAGGTAACGTGATGCCCCCAGCTTTTGTTTTTCTTCTTCAACAATTCCTTAGCAATTCGGGGTCTTTTTTGGTTCCATATAAATTTTAGGATCATTTGTTCCAGTGCTTTGAAAAATGTTGGTGGAATTTTGATTGGGATGGCATTGAAAGTATAGATTGCTCTGGGCAGTATAGACATTTTAGCAATGTTTATTCTTCTGATCCATGAGCATGCAATGCTCTTCTATCTTTTTGTGTCTTCTTCAATTTCTTTTATGAGTGTTCTGTAGTTCCTTGAGTACATATCCTTAACTTCTTTGGTTAGATTTATCCCTAAGTATCTTATGGTTTTTGGTGCTATAGTAAACAGAATTTATTCTCTGATTTCCTTTTCTATATTTTCATTGTTAGTGTATAAGAACTACTACACCTCCATCAGAAAGGATGAATATCCAACATTTGTAGCAATATGGACTGGATTGGAAGAGATTATGCTGAGTGAATTAAGCCAAGTAGAGAAAATCTAGTATCACATGGCTTTATGTATTTGTGGTGCATAAGGGGTAATATAGAAGACAGTAGGAGAAGGAAAAGAAATGGGAAGTAGGGTAATTCTGGGAGAGAAAAGAAACATGAGAGACTTTGGACTCAGAAACAAACTGAGGGTCTTGGAGGGAATGGAGTGGGGGGATGGGAGAGCCTGTTGGTGGGTGCTGAGGGCACGTATCGCATGGAGCACTGGGTGTGGGGCATGGGCAATGAATCTTGGAACACTGAAAAAATAAAATAAATTTAAAGTAAAAAAATTTAAAAATTAAAAAAAATGTAAAAAGAACAAAAACCTTCAGAAAACAAAAGCCTGAAAAACCAGTTTCCATAGAGCCCATCCCCTTGATAGGGGCAGGAAGAATCAGCCCAAGCAACATTGACTGAAAAACAATGTGGCAAGCCCCTCCTCCAGAAGGCAAGCCAGAAGAACAAGAAGACAACCATGAAAGGGTCTCCATAAAGCTGAAACCTTCAACATCAGAGAAAGAACAATATCTTAAGCTCCTGGTACCACCCTAAAACCTTTATATTTTATTGATACAGCTTTTCATTTTATTTTTTTAACCTTCTATTCATTTTTATTTTTAAGTATATTTTTAATTTTAAATACATTCTCATGATTCTTGCTCTTTTATTTTTTAAGTCACCTATTATTACAACTTGATATTTAATACAACATTCCATAATAATTTTAACTTGAATTTATTTGCATACATATTCCTGTGTTTGTTTATTTTTTTCTTTTTAAAATATACATATAGATTTAAGCTTCGACGTAATTCTTCATTCTTATTCAATACTACCCCTACATATACACCAGATTTGATTTCCCTATATTTCAAGAAAATTGACACCTCTAACAACTATAACAAGATACACCCAGGAGGAACTGAAATAGTTTCCTCACCCGTAACAAGGGCTTGTACTCACCTTCCCATCTTATTCTTCTGCCAGGGATTCTGTGTATTTGTTTTTGTCTTTGTACTATATAAATATTATTATTGGGAGTCATTTGGGCTGGGTTTTGCTTTTTGCTGTTACCCCCTTTCTTTTACTTTTCATGGTCTTTTTTAAATTCTTTTTTTATTTTTGTGCCATATAAATCCTACCATTGAGGCCCATTTTGGCCGGGTTATTTCTTGCCTTTTTTCTCCTCTCTCTCTTTTTTCCTTCTTCTTCCTTTTTGGTGATGACTTCTGATTGCTCTGAAACCTTCCAACGAGCAACTTGCCTGGATCATGGTTGATATATTAAGCTATACATTCCCTCAACCACCCCTCATCAAAATGACTCAGAGGAGGAACACCCAACAGAAGAAAAACTCAGAGACTGCAACCACTGTCACAGAACAACTGGATATGGACATAAACAATATGACAGAAATGGAATTCAGGGTAGCATTCATACCAGCAATGGTAAGTTGGAAAACATCGTTAGTGGCAAGATAGAAGCTCTAAGGGTGGAGGTGAAAGCCAACCTGGCAGAGGTTAAAAATGCTATCAATGAGATCCAATCTAATATAGATACTCTAACAGCTAGGGTAAGTGAAGCAGAAGATAACATTATTGATCTGGAAGACAGATTGATTAAGAAGGAGGAACTGGAGAAGTCTTGGAACAAACAGTTAAAATCCCATGAAAATAGAATTAGGGAAATAAATGATGTCGTGAAACACTCCAATATCAGAATTATTGGGACCCATGAAGAAGTGGAGAGAGAGATAAGACTAGAAGATATAGTTGAACAAATCCTAGATGAAAATTTCCCTAATCTGTGGAATGAAACAACTGTTCATGTCCTAGAGGCATAGAGGACACCCCC
Source organism: Spilogale gracilis (assembly GCA_004023965.1). NCBI lineage: Eukaryota > Metazoa > Chordata > Mammalia > Carnivora > Mephitidae > Spilogale > Spilogale gracilis. The sequence goes on along the minus strand of PITA01027254.1, from coordinate 14,489 downwards.
TGCCCGCCCAGATCAATTCACAAATCATAAATTCAAAGGATATGTCTTAAGGGCAGCTAGGGGAAAGAGATCCCTTACATACAGAGGAAGGACAATCAGAATAAGGTCAGACCTATCCACAGAAACCTGGCAAGTCAGAAAGGGCTGGCAACACATATTCAGGAAATTAAATGAAAAAATGTGCATCCAAGAATAATGTACCGAGCAAGATTGACTTTCAAAATGGAAGGAGAAATAAAGAGCTTCCAGGACTGGAAAGGGCAAAAATATTGTCTGACCACCAAGACAGTACTTCAAAAAATATTAAGGGGGGGTTCAAGAACTTCACAGGCAACATGATGTCAATAAAGACATATCTTTCAGTAATCTCTCTCAATATGAATGGCATAAATGCTCCAATAAAATGGCACAGGGTTGCAGACTGGATAAAATGACAGGACTTGTCCGTATGCTGTCTAGAAGAGATACATCTTGAATATAAAGATACATCCAGACTCAAAGTGCGGGGAGGTAGGACCATCTTTCAGGCCAATGGACCTCAAAAGAAAGCTGGGGTAGTGATTCTCATATCAGACAAATTAGATTTTAATCTAAAGATGGTAGTCAGAGATATAGAAGTACACTACATCATTCTTAAAGGGTCTATATACCAAGAATATCTAATGATTGTAAATATTTATGCCCCCAACATGGGAGAATCCAACTACATAAGCCAACTGTTAAGCAAAATAAAGAGTCATACTGATATAAATACATTAACTGTGGGAGATCTTAACACGCCACTCTCAGCAATGGACAGAAAATCAACAAAGAAACAAAAGCTTTGAATGACACATTAGACCAGATGGATCTCATAGATACATTCAGAATATTCCCCCTAAAACAGAATACTCATTCTTCTCGAGTGCACATGGAACTTTCTCCAGAATAGACCATATATGAGGTCACAAATCAGGGTTCAGCTGATACCAAAAGACTGAGATTATTCCCTTCATATTCTCTGACCACAATGGCTTGAAACTGGAATTCAACCACAGCAAAAAGTTCAGAAGGAATTCAGACACTTGAAAGCTTAAGACTGTCCTGCTCAAGAAAGTTTGGATCAACCAGAAAATCAAAGAAGAACTTGAACATTTCATGGAAACCAATGTGAATAAAGATATATCAATCCAAAACTTATGGGATATGGCAAAGGCGGTCCTAAGGGAGAAATACATAGCCACCCAAACCTCTTTCAAAAAACCTGAAAAATCCCAAACACACCAACTCTCTTTACGCCTTAAAGAACTGGAAAATGAACAACAAATTAAGCCAACTCCACATACAAAAAGGGAAATAAATAAGACTGGAGCAGAGATCAATGAATTAGAAATTAGAGATACAGTAGAACACATCAACAAAACTATAAGCTCTATTTGGATATATTTGGAGCTGATTCACTCAAGTCTTAGCATCCTGAGGAAACTGTCAGTTTCTCATTACCTGGTCTCTGGAGCTACCCATATTCTTATGCTTTTCCAGCATTCCTATTGGTACCTCCCTGGAGCAGTTCCTCTTAGTTAAATTAGCCAGAGACATTTTCTGTTTCTTTCAATTAAAGAACCTTCCTTGATACAGCTGTTTTGGTGAAGGTCACTGATCCTCACCATGTTGGTTATTATCTCTCAGCTCCTTAAAAATTCTGCTTTTTGAGCTGGGGCACTACAAACTAAATTTTTCTTTGCCAACTGGATTTCTGTCAGGCTCTGCAAGAGGGGGTACTAGAAGGAGACTGGAGGGAAGCAGGAGGGAGAAGAAACTTTTTCTTCTTGTCATGATTTCTGTTCCTGTTCATGTTGTCCCTGCAAAGAACTTTCACTAGTCGGTGGTGGTTGGTTTTAGTAGCAATTTGTTCTAATCTGCAGTTTCTACTACTCTCAGAATTCTCACAACCAGCCTTTTTATGCTCCATCGGAGACCTCAACACCATCAGAGCAGGGTCCCTTTCTCAAGGTATTGGGTCTTAGCTTCCTAGCACTCTTACTTTAGTTTCTAATATCTAATAACCCCAAACTCTTCCATTTATTTTCCCAGTTCTAGTGATGGTAGCTGCTTCCTGCAACTACTACTTTTGTGATGCCACAGTGTCTCCTTTTTGCTTTTTTGAGTTCTCCAAAACAATTCTTTATATTAGTATATATTTTGTAAAAGTAATTGGTTTGCTTCATGTTTCTTAATTGCACTTTGGTGTAATCACTGAGATTCAAGAAATGAAGAGAGGTAAATGTGTATGGAGGAAGATAATTGACAAATTTTGGAGATGTTAAATGTGAGCTGCCTATAGTGCATTCAAGGGCAGGTGGTCAACAGGCAGTGGGGGTATATCAATCTGAAGTAGAGTTTTAAACTGGAGGTATGGACTTAGAAATCATCAACATACAAATAGTCATTATATCATGGGAGTAGATAAATCATCTGAATAGAGCCTGCACAGTAAATATTTGTTGAACGATTGAATTGACATCATGGCACAGGGTACTGTAACTGTGGGATACCTCTCAAGCCCTAAGTTTTTAACTCAATCACTTAGGTACATTCAAATATACTTTCAAGTCTTATCAACTGATAAGAGACTGACTTCCTATCATGCAATTAATAAGTCTTTATTGATTTTATTTGAGATTCTTCTAATGCTGTGCTTTAATTAAGGATGGAAAGATGTGAGAAGGAAACAAATCACGTTTAACAGTTTCAATTGAAAAAAAGTATAAATATGCATAAATAATGAATCTTGGCACACTGAAAAAATAAAATAAATTATTGTTTAAAAACTAAAAAATACATATGCAATCTAACCATTATTAAATGTATAATTCAGAGGCATTCATTACTTTCGCAATGCTATGCAACCATCACCACTATTTCCAAAGCTTTTTTACCACCCCAAACAGAAAGTGTGTATACATTAAGGAATAACTCTCCTTTCTGTGCCCCTCCACCCAGCTCCTGGTAACCTCTAATCTACTCCATTTCTATGAATCTGCCTATTCTAGCTATACCATACATGTGAAATCATACAATATTTGTCCTTTTGTTCCTGGTTTATTTCAATTAGCATTGAAAGACTCATTGTAGCATGTATCACAACTCCAATTTTTATGGTTGAATAATAATTCCATTGTATGGATATAACACATTTTGTTTATCTTTTCATCTGTTGATAGAGACTTGATTGTTTACATCTTTCTGCTATTACAAGTAATGCTATGATGAACACTACCATAAAAATGTTTGTTCGAGTTCCTGTTATGAATTCTTTGGAGGTATATATGTGTCATAGAGAAATTCAATGTTTAACTTTTTGAAAAAGTACTGAAATGTTTTCCATATACATTATACCTTTTACTTTCTTACTAGCAATGTATAAGCGTTCCAATTTCTCTACAGCACTTGTTATTTTTTCATATTTATTTTTATATTAAACCTTTCTCAGAAATATGATCTGCAAAATTTTCACCTATATTGTGTAGGTTGTCTTTTCACTTTCTTGATCATTCTTTTGATGTACAACGTACATATGTGTGCATACATAATTATGATAAGGTCCAATTTATCTATTTTTCATTTGTTGCTCATGATTCTTTTATGATAGCCAAGAATCCATTGCCAAATCCAAAATTTACATGTATGTTTATTTTCATAAGAGGTTTAGAGTTTTAGCTTTTATGTGTGTGTGTGTGTGTGTGTGTGTGTGATCCATTTTGATTGTTTTTGCACATAGTATGAGGTAGTGTTCTTGTTTTGTGGCCTATCACATCTGCCCTGGATAATATTTCGTGTGCACTTGAGAAGAATGTGTATCCTGCTGTTGCTGGGTGGTGTGTTTTGTATGCATTTATTTTTTTCTCTCTTTTCTGTAGTGTAAAATGGTTGCCAGATACCCAAAATGGCAGTTGTGAGGCTACCTACAACATCTGACCCTAGGTTAGCCCAACAATATAAGCATTTCCCAGAACTCAGAGCTGGAAAGTACTCAACCAGCCCTGGCCAATTACAAAGCTATAATAAATAATTCCACCATGCTATCTTGCATAACCAGCTACTCTGGCTTCTGTAAAAGAATAAGCTTACTGCTGTCACTTTGCTATTTAATGGAGACATGTCCACCTAGATATGTTCTGTTCCTTTGGACATATACCCACCAGGATTTGTTTAGTTTCTTTGGAGATATGCCCCACCAGAATATGTTTCATTTCTTTAAAAACCCAAACTGCCCTAGGGTTGGGGCCCTCACAGAGACCGGACTCTCTAGTGAGTGGTTGATGGCCAGCTATAATAAACCTCTTATTGTTTAACCCTTAATAGTGTCAGCAGTGATTCACTGACTGTGCCCTATAACACTAGCTTATTTTATTTTTGTTATTTTTTTGTATGCATTTCTTAGGTCTAGTTGGCTTATATTGTTGTTCAAGCCTTCTGCTTTCTTATCTACTATTGAAAGAGTGTTTTTAAGTCTCCAACTATTATTGTAGAATTATTTATTTCTCCCTTCAATTCTGTCAGTGTTTGCTTCATGTTTAGCAGTTCTGTTGTTTGGTGTATGTATGTTTACAAGTTTAATATCTTCTTGATGGATTGGCACTTTTATATAATGTACTATTTTTTCTCTTGTAACAGTTTTCTATTATTGTCTAATTGTTTCACTAGTATAGCCATGCATCACTTTTTGGACACTATTTGAATAGAATATCTTTTCCATTCTTTCACTTTTAACATGTTTGCATCTGTGGATCTAAAGAGAATCTCTTGTAGACAAAATATACTTTATCATATTTTTAATCCATCCTCCAATCTGCATGTTGATTGAAGGTTTAATTCATTTACATTTTATGTAATTACCAATAAGGACTCATTTCTGTATTTTTGCTATTTGTTTTCTATATGTCATATATATTTTTGTTCATCATTACATTGATGACTGCCTTCTTCTGTGTTTAGTTGACTTTTTGTGGTCTACCATTTTGATTACCTTCTCGATTCCTTTTATGTGTATTCCTGTATGATTTTGCTGTTGCCATCATGATTAGATTTATCAGCTTAAATTTATAACAATCTAGTCTAAATTGACACCAATTTCACTTCAAAAGCATACAAAAATTGCTTCTATGCATCTCTGCTCCCTTTTTTATGTTGTCACAAATTACGTTTATATATTACATTCTGAATAATATAGATTTGTGATTCTTTTCACTTATCTTCATGGAGCACTGGGTGTGGAGCATAAACAATGAATCTTGGAACACTGAAAAAATAAAATAATGTAAATTTAAAAAGAATAACATTATTTAATCCATGAAAATTCCAGTGTAAAAAGACCATTGAAAAAGTGTGAAGAACATGGTGCTACTTTTTAAAATCAATTTTTATCTTTTTTTCCTAATTAATTATTTATTTTTTTACTATATTTTATTTTTTCAGTGTTCCAATATGGTGCTTCTAAAAAATTATTTCAAACATGTTGGTAATTTAGGTATGTTCATTATAGAGATTTTTATGGAAAGTAGGAATATATAAATAACCAATATCTCAAACCACTTGAAAACATCTATGTAATATATCTGTTAATGAGGTATGTGTGGATATGCAGACTCTAAAAAGTTGATTTAAAACACTTTGCTTGTATAAGAGCTCTCATCATAGAGTTTTTTGTAGTAACAAGAAAATGGAGGCCACTTTGATGTCAATCACCAAGTAACTGGATTAAACTGAAAAAAAGCATATGTATATCAACACTTAAAATAAAATAATAAAAGATTAAAAAATTAAAAATAAAAAACAAATAAAAAGTGGAGTTACAGACCAAAAATATAATTATAATGTCATTTAGATACCCATATAGTTACCTTTACCAAAGATCTTTCTTTATATGGTGTTGAGTTACTTACTGCCTTATGTCTTTTCATTTCAGCAAGAAACATTTTAACCTGTTAGCATTTCTTACAGGTAAGGTATAATGGTAACCAGGTCCAACTTTTGTTTTTTTCTATTTGTCTCAATATCTCCCACATTCCTGAAGGAAAGTTTTGCTGAATATGGTAATCTTGTTGGAGAGTTTGGTTTTATTCAAAACTCTAAATACGTAATTCAACTGTCATCTGGACCCTATAGTTTCTGATAAGAATAAATTATTTATCTTTTTTGAGGGTCACTTGTATGTGACAATTTGCTTCTCCTTTGCAGATTTCAAGTTTCTTTTTTTTGGCTTTTGACAATTTGATTATAATATGTCTTAATGTAGATCATAGTGAGTTTATCCTACTTGGGACTACATAAATTTATTGAATGTGTGCAGTCATGTCTTTCATCAAATCAGTGAAGTTTACAGCCAATATTTCATCAAATATATTTTTGCCCTTCCCTCCATCTCTCTTTTTCTCCTTCTGTCTTTTTCTCTCTCCCTCTTTCCCCATTCTTCTTTTGGAAAATCACAGGGTATGTCTCTTGCTTTGCTTCATGGTATACCACAGATGCCCTTTTCATTCTTTTTTTTTCATGCACCTCTAACTGAATGTTTCAATTATCATATATTCAGGTTCATTGACTCTGTCTTATGCCTGGTCAAAATCACTGATGAACCCCTGTTGTTTTATTTTTATTTCCATTATCATATTTCTTAGCTGTAAAATCTGTTTGGTACCTTTTTTAAAATACAGTATTATGTTGGTTTTAGGTGTTCAATATAGTAATTACACAATTCCATAGATAACCCAGTGTTCATCATAAGTGTATTCCTTAATACCTATCACCTATTTCACATAAACCCTCACCTACCTCCCCTCTGCTAACAATCACTTTGTTCTATGTAGATAAGAGTCTATTTCATGGTTTGTCTCTCTCTCTCTCTCTTTTTCCTCCTTTGCTCAACTGTTTGTTTGTTTTTAATTTCACTATGAGTGAAATAATATGGTGTTTTCCTTTCCCTTATTTGGCTTAGAATTATACTTTTGCTCCATCCACTTATTTGCAAAAAGCAAGATTTCATTCCTTTTTTATGGTTGAATAATATCCCATTGCGTGTATTTAAAACATTTTATCCATTCTTATATCCAGGGAAAAGGGTTGTTTCCACGGGAAAGAATATTCAATGGAAAAAGGACAGTCTCTCCAACAAATGGTGTTGGGAAAACTGAACAGAAACATGCAGAAGAATGAAATTGGACAACTTTCTTACACCATACACAAAAATGTGTCCAAAATGGATGAAAGACCTAAATGTGAGAAAAGAATCCATCAAAATCCTAAACGAGAACACAGGCAGCAACTTCTTGCTAAACACATCTCCAGAGGCAAGGGAAACATAAGCAAAAGTGAACTATTGGGACTTCATCAAGATAAAGGCTTTTACACAGTGAAGGAAATAGTCAACAAAATTAAAAGGCATCTTATGAAATGGGAGAAGATATTCACAAATGATGTATAAGTAAAGTCTCCAAAATCTATAAAGAACTTATCAAACTCAACACCCAAAACAACAAATAATCCAGTCAAGAAATAGGCAGAAGACACGAACAAACATTTCTCCAAAAAAGACCCACAGATGACCAACAAACACGTGAAAAAAATGTTCCACATCACTTGGCATCAGACAATAAATATCAAAACCACAGTGAGATACCACCTAACACCAGTCAAAATGGCTAAAATTAACAACTCAGGAACAACTTGATATTGGTGAGGATGCAGAGAAAGGGGAACCCTCTTATAGTGTTGGTGGGAATGCACACTGGTACAGCCACTCTGGAAAACAGTATGGATGCTCCTCAAAAAGTTAAAAATAGGACGACTATACAACCCAGCAATTACACTACTAAATATTTATCCAGAAGTTACAAAAATAGTGATTCAAAGAGGCACATACACCCTAATGTTTATAACAGCAATGTTCATAATAACCAAAGTATGGGAAGAATCTACATGCCCATCAAAGGATGAGTTATAAAGAAGAAATAGTATGTGTACACAAGGGAATATTACTAAGCCATAAAAATAATGAAATATTGCCATTTGTGATGACATGGATGGAACTAAATGGTACAATGCTAAGTGAAATAAGTCAGAGAAAGATAAATGCCATATGACATCATTCATATGTGAAATTTAAGAATGAAAGCAGAGGAACGTAGGGGATGAGAAGGAAAAACAAAATAAGATAAAAACAGAGAGGATGGCACACCATAAGGGACTCTTAACTACAGGGAACAAACTGAGGATTGCTGGAGGGAAGTTGGGTAGGTAGAAAGGATAATTGAGTGATGTGAATTAAGAATGGCACTTGATATAAAGAGCACTGGATGTTATGTGCAAGTGACAAATCACTAAATTCTTCTCCTGAGCCAAAAATACACTAGATGTTAACTAAATTGAACTTAAATAAAAAAAAAATTTAAAAGGAAATAAAAGGGCTGCTTCCATAATTTGGACACTGAATATAATTCTACATAAACATAGGTGTGCATGTATCACTATCACTTTGAATTAATGTTTTTGTCTTTTGGGGATAAATACCCAGTAGTGAAATGAATGGATCATAGGGAAATTCTATTTTTATGTTTTAATTAATTTTTCAAGTTTTTATTTAAATTACATATAGTTGAGATTACGGTCTGAATCAGGGCGAGACAGAAATGGGAGCACAGCAGAGCCCGCGGCAAGGCAAGGAGACTTTCTTTTTGCCGCCGCTGCCACCACCGGAGTGGGGAGACGGGGACCCGCAGGGACAGAGAGTGCCCTGTGAGGTGCAAAATCAGTTTTTCCTCCATGGCAGCAGGGAGACGGGAATCTGCAGGGAGAGGAAGTGCCCCCCAGCTCCCGGGAACTTAGAGGGGCTGGGGTGCGGAGTCTATCCCCCCACTGCTTAAGCCAGAGAAGCAGGGCTCGCGGCACGGGGGATCTCAGCGAGAGCGGCGGGTGTAGATTCTATTTTTCTGCCGCTGCCTTTCTCTCCCGCTTCTCTCCACCCCGTGGGCCGGGCGCGGACCCCCCAGGGAAGGCGATTTTACAGACTTGCGTGGGACCAGAGAGACCTCGGGTCCCAGGGCACAGACAAGGTCTTACGATCCAAAAGGAGTTATGGTTTTGAGGTGTGGGAGTGAAGCAACAAGCGGGGGCGTGGGCAGAGATCAATCCAGCCTCTGCGCGTGCCAGGCTGTGACAGGCTGCCAACCCGGAGGCGGGACAGAGCCCTTCTCTGTGTAAAGGCTCTCTCTGGGAAGGAGGTCTGGGCGCAGACATCTTGCTCTGACCTGACATCCTCAGCAGCTGAAAAAGGACATAAAAGAACAACGTGGAATGAAATAAGCCAAGAAGAGAAAGTCAAGTATCACATGGTTTCACTTACTTGCGGTGCATGAGGGGTAAACTAGAAGACAGTGGGAGAAGGAAAGTAAATGGGAACTAAGGTAATCTAGGGAGGGAAATGAAATAACAGAGACCTTGGACACAGAAACAAACTGAGGGACTTGGAGGGAGGGGGGTGGAGGGATGGGAGAGCCTGGTGGTGGGTACTGGGGACACCTAAAGCGTGGAGCACTAGGTGTGGGGAATGGGGAATGAATCTTGGAACATTGGGGAAAAAAATTTAAGTAACAATAAAAAAAAGAAATTTAAATAAGTAGATATAAATAAATACATAAATACATAAAAAATAAATTACATGTAGTTAACATACAGTGCAATATTAATTTTGGAAATAAATTATAGTGATACATCATTTACACATAACACCCAGTTCTTATTTAAACAAAGACCCTCCTTAATACACATCACATGAACACTTGTTCCATTCCCCAGATTAGGGAAATTATCAGCTAGGTTTTTCTCAACTACATCTTCTAGTTCTCTCTCTCTCTCCACCCCCTCAGGGATCCCAACAATTCTGACATTGAAACATTTCAAGGCATCATTTGTTCACCCAATTCTGTTTTCATGGCTTTTAAGCTGTTTGTTCCAGATCTCCTGATTCTTCTTTTCCATCAGTTTGGTCTTCTAGATTACTGATTTTATCTTCTGCCTCATTTACCCTACCTGTTAGAGTATTTAGATTAGATTGGATCTCACTGATAACATTTTTAAATTCTACCAAATCAGTTCTTACTTCTGCCCTTAGAGATTGTATGTTGCCACTAATGGTTTTCTCCAACCTAGCCATAGTCTGAATACCTGTTACCTGGAATTCTATTTCTGACATCTTGCTTATGTCCATATTCAATAGTTCTGTAGCAGAGGTCACAGTTTCTGAATTTTTCTTCTGTTGGGGGTTCCTCCTCCTAGTCATTCTGGTGATAGGTGGTTGAGGGGAGGTATAGCTGAAAATAACAATCACAATCCAAGCAAGGTGCACCCTGGAAAGTTTCAGAGCAATCGGATTCACTACCAAGAGGAAAGAAAAATGAAAAAAGAAAAAAAATAGTCAAATTGATTCCCAAGACTAAGATTTATAAAGTACAAAAACAAGAATGAACAGACAAAAGAAAAAGGAAAAAAAATAAAAACAGAGCCAAAACCAACCCCAAGAATATGATTTATACTGTAGAAAAACAAAAACAAAGAGACAGAGAGACAAACAAAAGAAAAAGAAAAGAAATAAAAACAAAAAATAAAAAGTGGTGGTGATAGGAAAGTAGTTATAATCTCTCTATGTGGACAATCCATGTGGGCAGTTCTTCCTGGGTGTATCTTGTTATCTTTGCTAGAGGACTCAACTTTCCAGAGATACATGGAAATTAAAATTGGTATATATAGAGAGGTAGTATAGAATAGGGAAAAAAAGGACTACATTGGAGTGTATATCTGTATCTATATATATAAGAAGAAAAAGAAAAAATATATATGTATGAAAAAAGTTCAAGTTAAAAATTTACTATGGAATATGTTATATCAACATCTAGTTGAAATGGTAAGTAGTTAAAAATAAAATGACAAGAGTCATGAGAAAGAATTTTAAAAGGAGAGAAAAGTTGTATCTGAGAAATATATGGGCTATCAAACAATACTGGGAGCTTAATTATTGTTTTCTCCTGGTCTTGGGTTTTATAGTTTTATGGGGACCCTGTGGTTGTTGTCCTCTTGTTCTTTCAGCTTGTCTTCTGGGGGAGGGGCCTGCCACATTGTTTTTTAGTCAGTCCTTCTTGTACTGAATTGCCTTGCCAACTCTCAAGGAGCTGGGCTCTATGGAAACCCGTTTTTCAGGCTTTTGCTCTCTGGAGGTTTTTGTTCTCTACTGGCTTTTCAAGTCTTTTCAAAATTAGAGCAATGTAAGCTGCGCCCAAACCTCTGCTTCAGAGAGGAGTCACAGTCTGCTCCCCTTTGCATGGTCCAGAACACACAAATTCTTCCTCTGCAAATTCCCACACTGCAACCTCCCACAGTGGCTAGGCACCCCTAGCCACCATCTCAGTGGTCGCCTAAGGCCTGCATTTGTCTTTGAATCCCTGTGCCACCAAAACCTAGAGTGACACTGCTCTGGGTGAGCCCAGTCCCCAGTAGTTGCTGTTCCTGGGACCACTGACTTGAGCCCATTCCAGGTGTGCTCAGCCCCAGTGATGGTGGAGGCAGCAGAGTGGCTGTGGTGGTTGTGGCAGCCACTGGTCCCAGGAACTGCACACTGGAGCCTGTGATCAGCTCTCTCAGGTGTGGATAGGTGCTGCTGCAGGTGGGCACCAGCTGTGGCTTTCCTGGACCATGGGCTTTGGTCTACACCTGTGATCACCCTGTCCCAGCAATTGTCCCTAACTCCCTTTGTTCTATTTGAGTGCTATTATCAGTCCCTTACCATCTTGCAACCACCAGTCTCCAACTTATTACTGGTCCCCAAGTGCAGGCACTTTGACATCGAGGTATTACTTTCCAATGGCTCACTTGTGGCTCCATCCCCTTCTGTTTATCCTCTGATATATTCCCACGAGCTACCAACTCCTCTGTACCTCCGCAGTGATGGTTGTCTGTCCTTGTAGAGATCCAGAAGTGTGTAATCTTATATCTTAGGCTGATTTCATAGGTGTTCAGAGTGTTCTGGTAGATATCTAGCTCAATTCAGGGAACCAATTTAAATAGGGTCTCTGACTCCTCCACCATCTTCTCCCTCCTCTACCTCTGCCTTTACCTTATTTTATTCATTTATTTCCCATCTCTTCCTCTTTCTTTTTCACTTTATTTATTTGTTTGTTTGTTTGTTTGTTTGTTTTACAATATGTGTATCTGTGTAAACTGCTAGAAATTTCTTTGTGGAAGGAAGTGAGATATAAAGAAGAAAATATGGTTAAAATTCAAATATTTTCACTTACTACCTAGCCATCACTTTTTAATATATTTTTTCAGTATTCCAAGATTGATTGTTTACGCCCCAGACACAGTGCTGCATGCAAATAGTGCCCTCAATACCCTCCAACAGGCTCACCCATCCTCCCACCCCACTCCATTCCAAGATCCTCAGCTTCTTTCTCAGTCAAAAGTCTCTCATGTTTCATTCCAATCCCTGATTTACCCCAGTTCATATTTCCTTTCCTTCTCCTACTGTCTTCCATATTATTCCACATGCTCCATAAGTAAGTGAAACCATATGATATTTGACTTTCTCTGCTTGGCTTACTTTTCTCAGGATAATCTTCTCCAATCGAGTCAATGTTGCTACAAAACTAGGATATTCATCCATTGTAAATATGGAACATATCTTCTTTTTTTTTCTTGTTACTTAAATTTTTGATCCAGTGTTCCAAGATTCATTCCCCATTCCCCACACCCAGTGCTCCACGCTTTAGGTGTCCCCAGTACCCACCACCAGGCCCTCCAATCCCTCCATCTCCCTCCCTCCAAGTCCCTCAGTTTGTTTCTGTGTCCAAAGTCTCTGTTGTTTCGTTTCTTTCCTGTATTACCCTAGTTTCCCTTTACTTTCCTTCTCCCACTGTCCTCCAGGTTACCCCTCATGCACCGCAAGTAAGTGAAACCATGCGATACTTGACTTTCCCTTCTTGGCTTATTTCACTCAGTATAATCTCTTCCAGTCCACTCCATGTTGCTACAAAAGTTGGATATTCATCCTTTCTGATGGAGGCAGAGTATTCCATTGTATATATGTACCACATCTTCTTTATCCATTCATCTGTTGATGGGCACCTTGGCTCTTTCCACAGTTTGGTGATTATGGCCATTGCTGTGATGAACATAGGTGTACATATGGCCCTTCCTTTCACTACATCTGTATCTTTGGGGTAAATGCCCAGTAGTGCAATTGCAGGGTCACAGGGGAGCTCTATTTTCAATTTTTTTAGGAATCTCCACATTGTTTTCCAAAGCGGCTGCACCAGTTTACATTCCCACCAACAGTGTAAGAGGGTTCCCCTTTCTCCAAGGCCTCTCCAACACTTGTAGTTTCCTGTCTTGTTAATTTTGGCCATTCTGACTGGTGTAAGGTGGTATCTCAGTGTGGTTTTGATTTCAATTTCCCTGATAGCTAGTGATGCTGAACATTTTTTCATGTGTCTGTTAGCTATTTGTATATCTTCTATGGAGAAGTGCCTCTTCATATCTCTTGCCCATTTTTTGATATGTTCATCTTCTTTTTGTGTGTTGAGTTTGAGTAGTTCTTTATAGATCTTGGATACCAGCCCTTTGTCTGTAGTGTCATTTGCAAATATCTTCTCCCATTCTGTGGGTTGCCTCTTTGTTTTGTTAACTGTTTCCTCTGCTGTGCAGAAGCTTTTTATTTTGATGAAGTCCCAGAAGTTCATTTTTGCTTTTGTCACCTTTGCCTTTGGAGACGTGCCTTGGAAGAAGTTGCTGTGGCCAATGTCAAAGAGGTTAATGCCTATGTTCTCTTCCAGAATGTTGATGGATTCCTACCTCACGTTCAGGTCTTTCATCCATTTCAAGTTTGCCTTTGTGTGTGGTATAAGAGAGTGGTCTAGTTTCATTCTTCTATATGTAGCTGTCCAATTTTCCCAGCACCATTTATTGAAGAGACTGTCTTTTTTCCACTGGATATTTTTTTCCTACTTTGTCAAAGATGATTTGCCCATAGATTTGTGGGTCCATATGTGGGCTATACTCTGTTCCATTGGTCTATTTCTCTGTTTTTGTGCCAGTACCATGCTGTCTTGGTAATCACAGCTTTGTAATAAAGCCTGAAGTCAGGTAATGAGATGCCCCCAGCTTTGCTTTTCTTCTTCAGCAATTCCTTAGCGATTCAGGGTCTTTTCTGGTTCCATATAAATTTTAGGATTGTTTGTTCCAACGTTTTGAAGAATGTTGGTGGAAATTTGATCGGAATGGCATTGAAAGTGTAGATTGCTCTGGGCAGTATAGACATTTTGACAATGTTTATTCTTCCGATCCATGAGCATGGAATGCTCTTCCATCTTTTTGTGTCTTCTTCAATTTCTTTCATGAGTGTTCTGTAGTTCCTCGAGTACAGATCCTTGACTTCTTTGCTTAGGTTTATTCCTAAGTATCTTATA
>PITA01027253.1:0-21257 GCA_004023965.1 Spilogale gracilis | reverse complement strand
TTTTTTTTTTTTTACAATATATTCCATTTTTCAATATATTCCATTGTATAGACATAGACAGGGTTTTTTAAAAATCCATTTGCCAATTGAAGGAGATCTTTGTTGCTTTCAAGTGGTGGCAAAGATAAATAAAACTGCTACAAACACTTGTATGAAGGTTTTTGTGTAGACCCCATTTGAGTAAAGATCTAGGAGTGTGATTGGTGGCTCTTATGGTAAGAGTATAATTAGTTTTGTAAGAAATTCTCAAACTTCCTTCCAAAGGAGCTATAACATTTTGCATTTCCACCAGCAACAAAAGAGTTTCTGTTGCTCTCCATCTTTGCCTGCTTTGGTTGTCAGTGTTTTTCACTTTAGCCATTTTAATTAAGTGCGTTGAGGTAGCTTGTTTTCATTGGCCAGTCCTTAAGGACATAGGACACAGAGCATCTATTCATATGTTTATATTCCATCTGTGTATCTTTTTTTGTGAGGTGTCTGTTTAGATCTTTTGCTCATTTTTTAATTGGGTAATTTATTTTTTTGTTTAGTTTTAAGTGTTCATTCATTGCATATTCTGGATAAAAGTACTTTTTTAGATATGTGATTTGCAAACATTTTCTACTAGTTTGGAGTTATCTTTTCATTCTCTTAACAGTGTCTTTTGCAGAATGGAAGTTTTCAATTTTAATGAAGCCCCAAATTTTAGATATTTTCCTTTCATGGATCTAGCTTTTGGTGGTGTATCTAAAAAGTCATCACCAAACCCAAGGTCAAAATTGTATTTTTAGGGCACCTGGGTGGCTCAGTGGGTTAAGCCTTGCCTTAGGCTCAGGTCATGATCGCTGGATCCTGGGATAGAGGCCCACATCTGGCTCTCTGCTAAGCAGGAAGCCTGCTTCCTCCTCTCTCTCTGTCTGCCTCTCTGCCTGCTTGTGATCTCTCTCTGTCAAATAAATAAATAAATTTTTTTTAAAATTGTATTTTTATAGACCACGTTTTGTCACGTTCATTGTTTTCAATCAAAAACTGGCTTTTGCACTCTAAGTCTTGTAGAATATTTTCAAAGATTTCAATATCCCTTAAAATATGTTGAGCCAAATGCTATTTCCTAAATGCTGAATTTAAGCTAATAATAAATACTTTAATTTATATTTTCTATAAATTTAAATAATCAAGAGGGTCTTTATTTTCCTTACTTAAAACAATGAAACCAAGCGTAATATAACTATACAAATGCACTAAACACTTCTCCAATGCTAGAAGATATTGACAGAAGTTCTAATTTTTCTAAGTCGACACCCTATTACAAGATGTTAAATTACTTAAATTTGATTAGCATATACTTAAAACAAAAATAGCATTTTTGAAATGATATTAAAATTCACTCTCACATAGTCTCCATTTTTAGTGTTATGACTAATCCTATAAGGAAAAAAAATAAATTAATAGAGTAGTTTGAGATTAAATAGCTTCACATATAATCCCCCTCTTTGGAATCCCAGTCTCACATTTATACCATTAAAAAGAACTTTCATCCTCACAGTCAATAAGAGGATTTACAAATTACAAATGAAATATTTTAGTGCCAGCTGAAGGACAGCAATCTCAAGTATGTAAAAGATATAGCAGGCTGGCAAGAAAATTTTATATGAGGATGCTTTGAGATCATATTTTAAAAAAACTCTGAAATTTGAGGAATATATGCTTAATTGTTTAAAATAAGATGCCCTCTGGATGGACTGGATGTTTATCAGGAGGTCATGATCACTCTAATACAGCATTGGAACATTTGGTTTTATATAGAGGTGCTTAATTTATTACTCTGGCAAAATTTATAGAAGTGTCAAATTTCTCTCACTTCCATGAACAGAGTACTACTTTTAAAAAATCTCAATAATATTCACTTCAAATGGGACAAAAATGTTTAGGTCTATATACTCCACAGAAACTCACTATGCTATGACTTTACATGTGCACTGTTTTTCTGCTTTTGCCCAGATAGAGGATTAGAAGCCTAAAGAGTTAATTTTGGAAATGTTAACTTACCAAGATCCTAGATTGACTAGTATTTAACATTATAATGGTCTATTTTTATTATAGATTGGCTACTACTTAACATTATAATGGTCTATTTTTATTATACAGATCAGTAGATATAGAAAATTTCAGAGAAAAGGGGAATGAGTCAAATACAATTCAGTTTATCTCTGAAGTACAAAGACATGACATCCAAATGTCCTATACATACCCCAAGCCTGCATATCACTGCTCACTCCCCTGCACCACACTCAGGAGTAAACACTAGGCTAGGAATTATCTATTGAAACTTACCCTCCAAAATCCTTCCTTTCTTTTTTACTAGAGAAATTGTATATGCAGTACTTATATGTTCAAATAGTCTCAAAATTCCTGATCCAGCTGAATCTCAATTAGGATCTGATTTTGCTTTGCTTTGAAATCTGATAATTTTGGAGCGCCTGGGTGGCTCAGTGGGTTAAAGCTTAGGCTCAGGTCATGATCTCAGGGTCCTGGAATGGAGCCCCGAATCAGGCTCCCTGCTCAGTGGGGAGCCTGCTTCCCCCCCTCTCTCTGCCTGCCTCTCTGCCTACTTGTGATCTTTCTCTCTGTCAAAATAAATAAATGAAATCTTTAAAAAAATAAAAATTAGAAACAAAAAAATAAAATCTGATAATTTTGCTTTGGATAGATCCTGAAAACCTGTTTCTGATGACCTTTAGAACTCAGTCTGCTTTAGCACTTGTTCCAAGTGCAGGTTTAAAATTACCTATTATCTTGGTTGCCTTAGCATACAGAAAGCACACCATACTCTTCTGGGGGTCTCAGCAGACCATGCAAAGTCAATGGTCTGTCTACCAATGTTCTGAAGGTTGACACATCAGAACAACTATCACTCTACTCCATGCATCTATCTGTCAGGAAAGATCCCACTGTTCATCTTATGAAGTCCCCATCCTTTTCAAAAAGAATGAATTTCGATTGCCAAGATTTGCACTGGGCTACCTGACACAGCACCTGTCCTATTCCGTAGCAAAACGTCTAATTGTGAATCTGCTTGCCTCATTCTGCTATGGAAAAAATCCTGAATTCTGGAAGAGTACAAGCACAGCAATACTAAATTATGAAACAATGATATAACTCATTATAATTTAAAAACATTCTAGAAAAGATTTTCTCCTTTGTGTTTTCACATTAAATTTAGAAAACTTCTTTCCACAGCATTGATTCTCAAATAGAATCAACAGTTCTTAGAAACTGTGGCATTTTATAACACTGAAATAAATAAATGCATAAGTGAGTGAACAAATAATTTTGGATTATGTCATAATGTAACATGAGCTACTTACTAATTTTGAATTTATATTTATGGATCTTTAAGTAAATTTTTTTACTTTCCATGTGACCCCGAGTTCAGCTAGTACCTTTGTCATCAAGAATAGCAATATTCTCATACTTTTCTATAATTTTGTCAGTGCTCATGTGCCTTGATTTCCCCACACCATCATTCCTTTGAATAAATAATATTTCTGTCCATTTTGAGTTTAAGTTAGTTTTTTACTATGACCTATAAAATACTCAAGCCCTCTTTAATTTCTCTATGTTATTTAGCTCTGTACATCTTTTTGAGACTTAGTAATACTCTTTGGTGATCAAAAACAAATAAGTATAGTTGCCAAATATTAATTTAATGTATAATCAGTTATTACACTTGGCTTCATAATTCTCAGTCTTGTGATAAGGTCAAAAAAATTCACATAGCTGTGATAATCTACACATATATAATAATTCTTGCATATTATATGTAATAATTATTAATACATACATATTTTTAGTCAATCCTCATTATTCACAGATTCATATTTGCAAATCTGCCTATTCACTAAAATTTAAGTGTAACCCCAAAATAAATTCTTATAGATGTTATGGTCATTTGTGGACATGTGCACAGTAGTGAAAAATTTGAATCAGCCAATGTGCATCTTCTGAGCTGTGCCTCATTTTAGCTCTCATACTGTAAACAAGTGTCCTTACTACAATCTATTCAGTGCCACCTTTCCTTATTTTATGCTTGTTTATTTGTTTAAAATGGCCTTCAAGCATAATGCTAAAGTACTGTTTAGTGTTCCTAAGTGCAAGAAAGCTGTGATATTCCTTAGGTATAAAATAAGTATGTTACATACAGTTTGTTCAAGCATGAGGTATGTTTATTGTGAGTTTAGTGTTAATGAATCATAAATAGATAATAGAAAAGGTATCTAATATAAACACACAGAAACACACATAAAACACAATTATTGATTGGCTGATAAAAATATGATGAGCAGAGGCTTGCAAGAACCAAACTCTGTATTTTGCCTAGAAGCAATGGTTCAGTATTCACTAATTCAGCATTTGTAGAGAACTTACAGAACAAAACTACCATGAATAATTGAGAAACAGGGCGCCTGGGTGACTCAGTGGGTTAAAGCCTCTGCCTTTAGCTCAGGTCATGATCTCAGGGTCCTGGGATCCAGGCCTCATCGGGCTCTCTGCTCAGCGGGGAGCCTGTTTCCTCTTCTCTCTCTGCCTGCCTCTCTGCCTACCTTGATATCTCTCTCTCTCTCTCTCTCTCTCTCTCTCTCTCTCTCTCTCTCTCATCAAATGAATAAATAATTTTTTAAAAAAAATGAGAAGTAACTAGTATATGCAGGGAGAATGAGACAAGTACTTCTTTCTGGGTTCATTATCATTTGCTGTGGATTCACCAGGGGAAAACAAAGCAAATCTACTTTTTACCTACACACTGAAAAGGAGAAAGGAAGTCTTTAGAAATTTAAACTTTCCTTAAAGGTCCCTACTGCCACTCCTTCTGAGACCAGTGAATACAGTTTAGGTTTTAGAATTATTATGAGAAAATTAGTCTTTTCAGCCCAGAGATGGAGGAGGACAATAAGGTTTTAAGTTTAAGAAGTTGAAGGGCTAAAGCTTGTATATATGGCTTCCATGATATACACAGAGCAATGTGGGGAAAGGAGTCTATGCCCAGCTTACACACAACAACCTAGGATGTGGCCAGGTCTCTAATGTGACAATAGGTGGATGACCTCGATTTGGATACTAAACATAGGTGGATTCAAAAAAGTGATTCCCAAGGTTGACTATAACAAGGGCACAGTGGAGCTACCTACCATTAATTGCCTTCTTGCAGTTAAGTAGGTAGCTAGTGAAGGCTTGGACAAATCCTCTGGGTGGAGAGGGAATTACAGTAGTTTGAACATGAGAGACAGTTCTTCCTCCAAGTTTTTATGTTATCTTTTATTATTTACATACTGTTTAAGCCCTGCAGGACTTCTATGTGGCACCAGTGGATTCTAGACTAACTTGCTATAAAAATAAAAATATATAACATATATTTAGAAAATTGCAGAGCAAAATTATACTCCTGTGTCCTTGTGTCTCCATTTGCCATTTAGACCTTGCTTTCTAAAAATATTTTATTTTTAAGAAATCTCTACACCCAAGATCAACATCACATGTTCTACCAACTGAGCCAGCCAGGCTCCCTAGTTCCTTGCTTTTCAAGTTTATTTTAGCAATTTTTCCTTTGGTCTTATCAACTTTTAAAGCCAATAAACTGAAAGCTTCTCTTGTTAAACATAAAGAGAATGAGAGTATCTAACTCAGCCTTGCTAATAATCATAGCTCTTGAGTGAAGTCTACACATTCTTAGAGTTCCACATAGACCAGATTAAAATGAAACACTTTAAGTAGATCCTATCCCTGCCAGTGCAAAACATAATGGTGATGTGTGTTTCTTGTGATTTCCTACCCCACCTACTTCAATTAGGACCAACCCATTTCCTGGATAATTCATTTTCTCTCACGATTCTGCTCAATTTCTTTAGTGACAAACATAAGCTGCAGTTTAGCTAGTAAACTGTACTGTTTGGGTGTGAATGATTACTGTAGTTTCTTACACTTACCATACAACTTAAGAAAAATAAACTCTTTGATCTCCACCAAATCTGCCAAAATAGAATTATAATGCTTTTCTTATTTAAAAAAATTATCTGTTTAGTAATTACTAAATACAAAGCACTGGAGCGTATAGGATCATTTGTTTTTATAGGGGAAATATTTTATTTCCATGAAATATTTTATTTTCTATATGGGAAATTTTTCATATTAATTCAGATTATTTTAGATACATGAAAAAATATTGTATTTGATAGTTTGCTCTGAATTATCTCTATTCATTTTATCTTTAAGTAAATTTGAAATAATTCTAACAAGAAAAAATAGATCTTTAAGTAAGAATATTGAAAAAAATCAGAGTAGTGATAACTATTCAAAAATTATTAAACATGCTTTATTCTAGTACTAAATCACTAAAACAATAAAATAAACTTCTCTATTCCTTCAAGCCTTTGAAGTTCATAAGCCTGTCTCATACACACACACACACACACACACACACACACACACACACACAGTTATGATTCTAATGAAAGCAAAATTTTTAACAAAAATTTGTTTTTTCATTTCAGTATATTCATCCAAATGACAACACTATTGCTACACACTAATTTATTTACCAAAATTCTAAAATAGGTGGGCCTGTTGGAAGTAAGAATGCCACAGAAATTAGTCAACATTAGAATTGCAATTTCCCCAGAAACTTTTTTATTTCCTAATACTCAAGAACTGTTTTTTTTAAGCAGTTATGTAAGATATCTTCATTAAACATAGGAAATAAGACACTAATTGTTCAACAGGCAAGTTTTACAGATACTTCCCTCTTTGTTTGATTTTAAATATACCTTAAGTCATCTTAAGGAATATCAGAAGTGATGTGTTATAACAGATTTCCTTAGTTTAATTATTTCATTCCTTGTCAATTTGCATCATTCTATTTTAAAATGTACTTTAATCCTTTTATAATGCCAGAGGTGAGTATTTAATGTCATGATAACCTTAAAACAACCAGTATAGCCATTTAATTTTAATTCCTCTACTTACGGGAACATAGGCAATAGGACATCCATCAAAGCTGAGACAAGCCAAACCACAGGATTTAATGCAAGTTCTCCAGAGATTCATTTTTCTTGGTAAGTTGAGGTAAATTCATTGTGCTTTTCTGTTGGGAAACAAGCAAGTCTTATACTAAGCAATCCATCAAGCTAATCAAAGCCCATATTGTGATAAAATTTTATTCTTTTGGTGAGGGAGAAATATTTTTAAATATTTTGCTTAAGAAAGTTTTTGACATACCTACAAACTATATTGAATGTATGATGCATTAACAATGTAATGGATAAACTTAACCTTGGCAAGTCATGTCTAAACATTTTACTTATTCTCTTAGTGTTTTAAGATGATGTTAACTAGTAAGTATATATATATATATAATATGTTACTTAAAAGAGATATTGAAAGCAAATTTATATTTATGTAAGCAATCACATCTAAAATATAAATAAACCTCTTTTTTATGAAAACCCTATTTCACCTCTATTGGTTTACCTATTAAGAGAAGCTTTAGAAATGAATGAATCTTGAATGGGCATAGCTAGGAAAAGCGCAAATAACTGATCTAAAATACAATTTACTTGTTATGCATATAAATAATATGGAAGGAAAAAGTAGATATTTGTGGTGACTTACAAATTATTATACAAAAATATTTGTTTAAAAATGTATTGTTTGTTCTTTTTCCTTCCTTTTACTTAAATTTATTGATTGCTTTAGAGTGTCTGAGAAGGCATTATGACCTATCCATAAAGGATGGAAAATCAATTTTTAAAGCAATGTAATTAAGTGAAATTAAGAATGTATTTTATTAATGTTTCTTCATAGTTGTTCTCTAATATTATTTTTATTTATTTGTACCAATAAAAAATGTTCATTTACATGAATTTACTTATAAATCTATATGCTGTTTGAGCAACAAAAAAGTCCTTCAAAAATAAACATGGAAACTATAGTAAATAGTCAACTATAATGCTATATTTTAAATAATTCTGAATATAGGTATTTACCTATAATGTCTATGAATATATAATATGTGCACATGTATATATATTATTCTGAATGTGTGTTTGTGTAGTCTTGTTCATAAAACAAATTGCTTAAATAAATGTCTTAATGAATTCAATTGTGTTAAAACTATAACTACACATAAAATTAGTAATCGTTTCATCAAATTAATTTTGTATTTATTTTGTGACTGTGCCAGGGCAATTTAAGTGCACAGAACAGTTGGAATTTCATTTGTGAAATGGCCACCTCTTTGAACAAATTTGTTTTACGTAACACTCTCAGGAGTAGGTAAATGCTGTTGCATGGGTTAAGATACAAAACTAATTACTTTATCCAACAGATTGCAAAAAATTTTGTTTTGCTTCCCAGAATTGCATTTTAAAGGTACCCAAAGGGCTTTCCTTTGAGGAATCAAAAGCCCTTCTCCCAAAGACCTTCCAATCACTAATGCCTCTGAACCTGACACCATTATAAAACATAATTACATAAATTTTATATACTTTTATAAAAATGCATTTGACCATTGGGAAATGCCATTTAACCAATATATCATTTTAAATCTGCAGAATAACCTCTTCAGACTCTTTAAAATATTATAGATAATGAAATTGGTCAGTTGTTAGAGACATATAAAATAAAGTTTCTGTAATCACAGTCAAACAATTAAAGCTGTTCAACAATGAAATAGGTTTTTTGGAGACAATAAAACAGTAATCACCTTGTCACTTGTATTCAAGCAGAACCTGGATGGTCATCTACCATGGATCCACAGACTGAATATTAAATAGTATCATTTCCAATTACATGATAATATAATTATATAGCAAGACAGATTTTAAACAGAACTAACTTCTCTAGATTAAAATATAAATCCTGAGCTTAAAAATAGGTGTTAGTGTTTATTATAGTGTTAAAGAGGCACACTATAATCCTCATTACTGTCCTTATTTTGGGAAGGAAGTTCTCTGTCACTTTCAAGACTATTCCTTATTCTCGTCTTTCAAAAACAATTAAAAATTTACTTGAAAAAATATTCATTCCTATTTCTTACAAGTTTCTCTCCTGGCAATATGAACCACAACCCATATTTCCTGTCCTTTTTTCACTCCATGATCCACGTTCTTTTTGAAAGAGTTTTGATGAAGATGAGCATTGATCTTTAGAATAGGACATGTCTTTACTCAGCAGTATTTTGCTGCTTAGTTTGACCTGTGTCTGGGGAAATATTATGTTAGATGACTTTAGATTTGAGAAGATAAACAAAAGAGAGTTACCTGATGGAGTGGCATGATGGAATGTTAAAATATTATTTGAGCTCACTAATTGTGGCCACTGTATTTGAGCAGATGGAAGTAGTGACAAACTAAAGGCAAAATCAACCACAGCCAGAAGTTGCTGGAATTCAAACACAAACTGATAACAAGAAAGGACAATGAGCGATTTACTCATTACCTCCTATAATAGATACTTTATTTTGTATATAGCTTCATTTGTGGGTCTAGTCTAGCTTTTTCCTACATGTCAGTTGAATATTATTCTTTTTTTCCACTTTGATTTCAGTGGCACATCTATAGTTAATATAGAAGTATAAAAATGAATGAACACTCTGGGAAGAAAAGAAAAAGAAAAATATGCATACTGAATTTTTATAATCAGCTACTACAACAAAATCTGACAGTTAACTAGAGGCATTGAATAAAAATCAGCCAATGGGCCTGGTGAGAAATGCATGATCTTATCTCACCTATCATTGGTTTGGTGCTCATGTGGTGTTTTAAGGAGAGTAGGCAGTGAGGTACTACAAGATTGAAAGATTTGGTATGAGAATGTAGAGCTTATACTTTTTTTCCCCTTATAATAAAAAAATACAAAAGGTTAAAATGGAGAAAACAGAGGTCTGATAATTTTGATATTTACTCTTTTCAACAATTTAGTGACACATCTGATGAACAAGAATGTCTTAGGTTGAGGTGCAGAAATCTGTGTTTTAAGAAGCTCTCCAGGTGATTCTGATGCACAGGCAAGTTTGAGAATCTTGTAAAGATGACCAGACAATGCTTCATAGGAGTTAAGCTTTTCAGGAAGCTGAGGCACAATAACTAACATCAAACTGAAAATTTTTATACTTTAGGTCTCAACTGGTTTTTCCATAATAATCTCCATATTGCTCCAGAATCTACATACTACATAAGAAGCAATAATGAAATTAATGCTTCAACTTCATTCCAAAACAGTGAGCCTCCTTTTAACCACCTTTATTCATTTCCCTTCACTCAGTCACCCCTGACTCTGGCAAGCACTGATTTGTTGTTGTTGTTGTTTTTTAGTTAAGTTTTTTTTCCAAATTCTGCATGTAAGTGAGATCATACAATATTTGTCATTTGACTTATCTCAGTTAGCATAATACTAGCAAGGCTGTATTGTATGTTGAAGGTTGCTAAGAGAGTAGATCTTGAAAGTTCTCATCACACACAAAATTTAACTATGTAAGGTGACGAATGTGTTTATTTATTGTGGTAATCATATTGCAATACATACATATATCAAATCACTATGTTGCACACCTCAAACATATACAGTGTTATATGGCAATTACACCTTAATAAAGCTGAGGATAAAAGAGTGAGCCTCCTTAGTGTATGAGGGAACTGGGTTAATTGTGCAGTTTGCCACCATCATAACTACTCTCAAACAATTCTTGACTACATATTGACCAAGGTTGTGTTTTAGACTTAATACCATTTAAGGCACAGATTTAAATAATTAACGTCTATATGATTAGAACTTGGAGTCATTCCTGAAGGATCAGACATCTAGTTGTTACTTGTGAAGAACCAGCTTGAGACAAAAGATTCGAATAATGGCCATGGGTGGCCATTATTTTTATCTTCCACTTTAATTGTTTTTCTTTATCTGTATATTTAGCTTGATTTATGAATGGATTTATCTCAGTATTTGCCATTAAGTACTACAGAAATCATGCACAAAAAATAGTTTTGAGTATTTTTTATTTAAAAATGTGTATACTACTCTTTTTGTACCATATCTTTGGTTGGTAATGCAACATACCTGTTCCAATTCTGTGTACGATATGTATTTATAAAGTATTTTCTGTGTACTATGTATCTATCTATCTATCAAATTTAACCAAGTATGGAGGCTTATAATTGCTTTTTAAGCTTGTTTGACACTAATAATCTTTTTGCATCCATTTTTTTTCTCAAATGAGTGTCCATATACTTCTATCAATCTTCTAAAGAAAACCACCAAAATCATTTCTGAACATCATTCTAAGTCAATTTGGCAGCCAATTTCAAGTGTGATTGGGACAAAAGGATAGCATACAAAAAGTAGATAATACACAGCAAAAATTAGAGTGAGAAAAATCTGTGTGGAATTTGCATTTGCATGTAAGTGCAAAAGAAATGTGATTCATTCTTACTCCATTTTTTTTATCCTCATGAAAGGCATTCTAGAAATTATGGGTTACTCATTACAAAGCATGAAGTCCTGCATGGAGAACATTCTTCAGAATTACCTGGAAGATGATTTTTTGGCAGGTTTCTGATAAATGTTTTACTCTGGCCTCTGAATATGCTTCCTTTTTCCTTATTACTAAGATACTTTTTGTTCATCAGCCTGACTTTTTAATTGAATAAATTTGATGTGTAACATTGTGAAGTTGAAGGTACACTGTGTCTTACTTTGATACATTTATATATCATGATTGCTGACAGAGCAATATTTACATATAATTATAACAGAATACTGTTTTCTATATTCATTATAATGTGCATTAGATTTCTATGGCTTATTTACTACATGTTACAAGTTTGTATCATTAAATACAGTCACTTTTATACACCCTCATCCCCTAGTAACCACCATTTGGTCTCTGTTTTTTAGGTTTAATACCTTTTTTAGATTCCACATGTAAGTAATATCATACAGCATTTGCCTTTCTCTGACTTCTCTCACTTAGCCTAATGTGCTCAAGGTCCACCCATGTTGTTGCAAATAGATGGATATCCTCCTTTCTCATGGCTGAATAATATTCCATTATGCACATGTACCACTTTTTTTTTTTATCCATTCATACATTGATGAGCATTCTGAGTTGTTTCCATACTTTGGCTATTGTGAATAATGTTACAGTAAACATGGGAGGACAGATATCTCATCAAAATCCTGTTTTCATTTCCTTTGGGTACATGCATAGAAATGGAACTGCTGCATCGTATGGTAGATCTATTTTTAATTTCTTGAGAAACCTCATGTAAACCTTATTTTTGACATCTGTTTCTACTACTCTGGCCCAGAGTGACTTGTGTAGATCAGTTTGTTTTGGATCTGAGTACTGCATTAATACTGTGGGTATTCCAGTTAAATTTTCACTATGGGGTAGACATCAGACTTGTTCTTTTAGGTATTTCACTTTTCCTGATTCTTAGAATAGAAAAGAGGAAATCAAAGAGAGAAGTCTGTTCACTATTTATTACAAGTTGCTTTCCCTTGAGCCTACTTGACTTCAGAGCTCAGCATTCCTGCCTTCCTGCCATTTATTTATTTTATTCTTCTGTGAAATAAAAATAAAATTTAAAAAAACCTCACATATCTCTTTACTATCCTCTGCATACATTGTTACTATTCTAAAAATAAAAGAAATAAATAAAAGTAATAAGTAATACATATATGCATACATGAATATAAATATATGCATATACATATATATATTTACTTGCCTTAAATCTCTAATGCAAGAAGCAAATTCTCTTTACTATGGTCTTTATGAAATTGGGCAACTTTTCTTATGGTGCAAATTTAACAAACTATGCTTGAAACACTAATAGTATAAATGATGTATAAGTGAAATTGAATATGTATTGTGCACAAATGAAGTAGACTTTTTCTGGGTAATCAATGGGATAAGCAAGTGATGAGGGCACTGGCAAAGCAGAGGTACATTCAAAATAATAAAACAGTAAGTATTATATGGTATTTTACATACTTTGAAGTTCCAGTTTAGTCATAAATTGAAAGGTTAGACATTTTTGGATATTTGCAAATTTATTTTATGGTTTAATTTCTTACTACCTCATAGTGGCATGCTGGCAGAAGGGAGATGAGAACAGTTGACAAATGATAGCATTTTAGTGCTTACAGCCTCAAACATATTAATCCACCTCTGAACAAAACGGGACACCTTTATTGTGATCCAACTCTCTATATTCCATGAACTTACTTTCCAGAGAAAGCACTATCAGATAGATAGAGTAATCTAAAGCTGCGAATTAAAAATGGAATTTTCTACTTCTTGAAAAATCTGAGTTAAGGGTGATACAAAGGTATTTTGTCATTACAGACTACTATTCTTTAAGAATTTATACCAGTATGTGAATTCCTTGCTTAACTTCTTGACATGTTTGTGAAATTCTCAGTTTTGTTTATAGCTCTGATGTTAAAATTTATAAACAGAAATCTCCTATAGTCTGAGAACAGTCATTTCATTTATGTAAGACAAATTTCAATAAAGGGATAATGGTAATAATTAGCTAAAATGGGGTGCCTGGGTGGCTCAGTGGGTTAAAGCCTCTGCCTTTGGCTCAGGTCATGATCTCAGGGTCCTGGGATGGAGGCCTCCATTGGGCTCTCTGCTCAGCAGGGAGCCTGCTTCCTCCTCTCTCTCCGCCTGCCTCTATGCCTACTTGTGATCTCTCTCTCTGTCAAATAAATAAATAAGTAAAATATTTAAAAAATAATAATAATAGTAACTAGCTAAAATGTATTGATTTACTTCCATGGGCTAATCGTAGCACTAAACATTTTGCTATGGAACCTTATTTGATCTTCCAAGTAATTCTATATGCTCATGAAGAAACCGGCATGAAGAACTTTTATAATGTGTACAGTAAAAAAGGCTTGCAACTGAGATTTTTACCAGGTACACTGTCCTCAGAACCCAAGGATTTCAAGTATGGGATTTATTTCAAAGGAAAACTAGTTAAACATTGTATATTCAACATGTTAACATAAACATACTTACTCTGTCATTTTACCCATCATCAATATCATATGGGAGATTCTCCCAGAGATTGCCCTCCTTTTCTTGGAGTGAAAGATGACGTAATAACTAGGGAATTACCTCTACATTATCCTTTAATACCTCATTCAAATGCTACCATATTAACAAATTTGTTTTCAAAGATGACTAATGAAAATATCTTAACCACTTGTTCTTCTTAAAATTTGAAGTTGACACTTTTCCATCAGGAGGTGGAGTGTGTTTTTCTCCCCATGAACATAGTCTGACTGTTATAACTTCATTGACCAAAAGAACTTGAG
Source organism: Spilogale gracilis (assembly GCA_004023965.1). Taxonomy (NCBI): domain Eukaryota; kingdom Metazoa; phylum Chordata; class Mammalia; order Carnivora; family Mephitidae; genus Spilogale; species Spilogale gracilis. The sequence goes on along the minus strand of PITA01027253.1, from coordinate 6,896 downwards.
AAAAATGATGATACATGTCTTGCAAGGCTGTCATAAAGGATCTCCTCTCTGTCTCTCTCTTTCTCTCTCTCTCTCTCCATCCCTTCCTCCCTCCATGCCTTGGAAACCCTGAACCAATATACCAATATGTAAGAATTTCAGCTACCCTAAAATCTCCACACTACACAGATTAGGACAAATCACAGAGAGATAAAGATAGCTGAAGAAGGCTAACTGTTCCAGTCATGCCAATCCAGACACTAAACATGAGAGTGAAGAAGCTTTCAAGATGGTTCTAGGCATAACCACTGTCTGTGACTTTTTGAGAGAAACTGAAAAACAAAAACAAAAAACCACCAAGTTCAACTTCTCTTGAATTCTAGGTAATTACTGTTCTAAAATATTTTTTATTGAGCATTACATAACAGGGATAGCCCTTTTCACAAATCCTGTCTTATCACTCAAATAGGATTTTTCCTTATTGGTTTCCTAAAGAAGACAATGCAAGTCTTGAAAATTTAGAGCTTAGAAAGATACTTTAGCTGCATTGAGCTTAAACAAGCATAATGATTAAAGCTTGCATGACACTGCATGAAGAAGCTTGATGAGATGATTTTAGAGAAAGTTTATACTCTGGGGACTGACCAGGAGTCTTGTAGGAGACAGAGATTGGATAAGGAAAATGTATGGAAAAAAAATCCAGAAAATCTGTTAAATTAATTCTTCTTGATACAGACAGAGCTAGTTTTATGTTCAGAAAATAAAAGCACCAGCATTGACCTAAGAATGGAATGAGAAGTGTAAATAGAAATAATCACAAAGTCCTGAGTCTTTTGGAAATTTCTAATGCAAAATAATAAGTTAACATTAACTGAGGAGATCATATACAGATGAGGAAACTGAAATCCACAGATACTAACTAAATTGCTTGAGGTGATGCAGGATCTCAGCCTGTCTTAACTTTCTGGGTCCTGACTCACAGTCCTGGAACTATCTTTGAGAGACTAAATTAGGTTGCCTTTCTGAGTTAGTGTGAATCAGGAATAGAACTTTAGGAGTGGGTCAAGCCAAAGTTTTGAAGATGAGCTTAACTGTAGAACCCAAAGTAACAATGTAATGCTTAATCTGGAAGGAAGGAAGGGAATCATTTATGAAATACTGATCCAAGATTTAGAAACTAGACTGCAGTAGAAATAGGGTATAATCCAGGGAGGAGGGTGACATTAGAAGCTCAGGAGTGTTTTTCAAGCTCATGGATACATAAAATAAATATATAGCATTATGGTATATATATCAGCTACCTGAAAGATATCAACCATAGAACTAGGGGGAGAGATAAGACTAGAGTCCAACTTCCCCAAATTAGAAGAAATAATTATGGATGATCTTAAATCTGAGAAAAAGAATGTGGACTTCTGTTTGCAAATTCTTGTGGCCAACTTCTTTTTGCTTTGTATTTTATTGTTTTTATTGTTTTTCATGGTCCTGTGTTAAATTATTTGTGATGCACAGCTCATTCTTGGGTGATAAGTTGAAGAAATACATAAGAGAATCACATAAAGAAATAATGGGATAAAACTAAAGAAAATAAATATTTAAGTTTGGAATATACATATATCATATAACCCAGCAATTTCACTCTTGAGCATTTATTCCACTGGAATGAAGGTTTATATCCACATAAAAGCCTGTACATGATTATTCATATCAGCTTATTTGTAATGACCAAAAACTAGAAACAATGAAAATGTTCTACAAAAGGTGAATGGTTAACAGACTCCAATCTATCCTTATCATATAATGCTATTCAGCTATAAAAATAAATAAACTGTGGATATATAACGAGTTGGATGGATCTCAAAGGTGTTATGTGGCTTGAAAAAGGACAACCTCAAAAGGTGACATACTACATGATTCACATATAACATTCTAGAAATGATAAAATTACAGGATGAAAAAACAGATCAGTGGTTGTCAGGGGTTAGGAATAGTGGAGGTGGGAGTGGTGGGTGTGTCTATAAAGGGACAAAAAGAGGGAGATCCTTGTGGTGATTCAATGGTTTTGTACCTTGATTGTGGTGGTAGTTAGGCAAATCTACACATGTAACAAAATAGGACAGAACATACACGTTGTACCAACGTCAATTTCCTGGTTTTGATTTTCAAAAATATTTATATAAGATGTAACCATTAAAGGAAACTGGGTAGAAGGTACAAGGGACCATTTGCAACTTCCTGTGATTTTACAATTAAATTAAAACAAAGTTTTAAAAAAATAAACTTAGAAGCATTTGTGGTAGATACCACATGTATTATGTAAGAGAAGAAAGTCTTTAGTGAAACAATTTATTCAGAGAACTAAAAGTCATGCATATAAGTCAGGGTGATTGTGCGTGAGTGAAAGTGAGAGAGAGAGTGTGTGTGTAGGTACAGCTATTTTCTATGACATTGTATTTTAGAAGATTTATCTTTAGCAAGTGATATAACTAAATGGATCTAAATGTAACAGATGAAGCCAGAACAAAGAAACTGCCAGAATATGAATGCCATGATGATTCCTGATACACAGTACAATCAAGCTTGTAAGTATTAGCAGTATTTTGTTTTTGGAACTTTGGTTTTCAAGGCCTCAAGTCTATTCATTGTGGAGTGACTGCTCATGAATGGAGAGAAATGGAAGTGAGATTATGGATAAAGAAATAAATAAAAGAAGATTAGAAAAAAAGGACAGCAATCAAGGAAAGAAGATGATGCTTGTAAAGGAGTGAAATATATGCTTAGTCAAACCCTACTCAGGGGAGGGTCAAGATGGCCAAGGAGTAGGAAACCTAGATAGCATCAGGTCCCAGGAGTTCAGTTGTTATCAAACCAGTCTGAACACCTACAAACTCAACAGAAGATCAAAGAGAAGAAGAGCAGCAATTCTAGGAACAGAAAAGTGCCACTTTCTGGAAGGTAGGAGGTGTGGAGAAGTGAATTGGAGGTGACATTTGGGAAGACAGACTGTGGGGGGAGGGGCTGGCTCCTGGGCAGCAGTAGAGCAGCGGTGCACAAAATCAGAACCTTTAGAAATCCGCTCCACTGAGGGACATCACCGCAGAGGCTAAGCAGGAAGAGGAACCCTTGCTAGGACAGGGTGGTCTCAGGACCTGCAGGGTCACAGAAGGACCTGGGGTGCCTGTGCATAGAAGAGCTCCCAGGTATCAGATCTGGAAGGCTTCCTGTGGAGATGGAGCCGAGGAGTGGACTCTCAGCTCAGCGTTACCTTAAATCATGATCCGAGGTACAATCAGGTCACTGTTCTTCGAGCAGGGACTCCAAAAGTGGCATATCCAGGGAGACTCCCTCCTTCCAACACTGGGAAGAGCAGCACAAGAGCACGCTGCATGAATCTGCTGGGTTTGGAGACTCCAAATGGGGCTGAGCGCCAGACATAGAAATGCTCAGTCACAGGCTGAGTGAGCACAGAGTGCGACCAGAGACCAGAGAGGGGGGTGATTGACTGCTTTTCTCTGGGGGTGCACTGAGGAGTGGGGCCCCCACCTCTTGGCTCCTCTGGGCCGGAAACTGGGAGGCCGCCATCTTCATTCCCCTCCTCCAAAGCTGTATGGAAAGCGTTTAGGAAACAAAAGCTACGGAGTGCGAACCTGAGCTGATTGCTTAGCCTGGCCCCTGGCAAGGGTGGGGCAGTTCCACCTCCGGCAAAGACATTTAAGAATCTCTGCAACAGGTTCCTCTCTGAGAAGATCAGCTAGAACATCCAGCCAAGACCAAATTCAACGATTAGTGAGAACTGTAAAACTTCAGAACTAAGGGAATGCACCACGTAGAATTCATTCCCTTTTCCCCATGATTCCTTAGAGTCTCAAAGTTAATTTTTTTATTTTATTTTTTTCTTATTCTATTTTTTAAGTTTTTTTCTCTTTCATATTTTAACTTTTTAAAACTATTTTATTTTATCAATAACTTTTTAAAGAAAATATTTTTTTAATTTTCATTGTTTCAGTCGTATTCTATCCCAAGAAAAATCTCAAATAAACAACCTAACCTAACCTCATTGTATTTAAGCTTATTTTTTGTACAAATATAGGTTTCTCTTTCTTTAAAATTTGGAGATATAGTTTCTTCTAATAGATAAAAATATAACCTAAATCTAGCACATGGCTTTGTTCTAGTCTCCAGCCTCATCACATTATTTCCTCTTTTTATTCTTTTTTCTTTTTTCAACCAACTTTTTATCTTATCAATTCCTTTTTATAAATTTTCATCTTTACAGCCAGAGACCATCCTTTCATCATATATACACTTAGTTTTGTACATATATAAATTTTTCTTTCTTTAAATTTTGGGAGGCAGTTTCTTCTAACAGACCAAAATACACAAACTCAAGTGTGTGGCTCTGTTCTATTCACCAGTCTAATCATATATATATATATATATGTACATATATAGAGAGAGATATATGTATATATATATATATAGAGAGAGATGATATATATATGTGTATATATATATATATATATATATATATAGAGAGAGAGAGAGAGAGAGAGAGAGATGATATAGATATAGGTACAGATTGATATAGATTTTTTTTTCCTTTCTTCTCCACCCAGGTTTGGGTCTCTTCTGATTTGGTTAGTGTATATTTTTCTGGGGTTATTGCTACACTTTTAGTATTTTGTTCTCTCATTCATCTATTCTTATCTGGATAAAATGACAAGGTGGAAAAGTTCACCTCAAAAAAGAACAATAGACAATATTGATAGCTAGGGACCTAATCAATAGGGACATTAGTAATATGTCAGAACTAGAGTTCAGAATGATGATTATCAAGGTGCTAGCTGGGCTCAAAAAAAGCATGGCCGATACTAGAGAATACCTTTCTGAAGAAATAAAATCCCTTTCTGGAGAAATAAAAGAAATAAAATCTAACCAAGTTGAAATTTAAAAAGCTATTAATATGGTGCAATCAAAAATGGAGGCTCTTACTGCTAGGATAAATACGCAGAAGAGAGAATTAGTTATATCACTATCTTCACACAAAAAGAGAACAAATTTTAAAAATTAATTTTTTGTCCATAACAAAATATTTCTACATACAAGAAGTGAAAAAATTGGGATGTGAAGTCATTATCAGCAGTTTCAGAGAAAATTTTTAAAACTATTTTCACACATTAGTCCTTCAAAACCATTTAGCACACTTATATGGTAGAGAATCTCCTACATATGTAAGTTAAGTATTAAGTAAATGTTAAATATTTAAAGGGGAACTCACAATACAATATTATATAAATTAAAAACAAACATAAAGGAACTAACTGATAGCAACAAAACAATTCTAGGGGATTTTAACACCCCACTTACATCAATGGACAGATCATCTTAACAGAATAGCAACAAGGAAACAATGGCTTTGAATGACACACTGGACCAGATGGACTTGGCAGATATATTCAGGAAATTCCATCCTAAAACAACAGAATACACATTCTTTTCAAGTACACCTGGAACATTCTCCAGAATAGATCACATATTAGGTCACCATAAAATAGGCCTCAATAAATACAAAAGGATTGACGTCATACCATGCAACTTCTCTGACCACAACAATAGGGAGCTAGAAGTCAACCACAAGAAAAAAAATTGGGACAGACCAGAAATACATGGACGTTAAACAACATGATACTAAACAGTGAATTGGTCAAACAGGAAATGAAAGAAGAAATAAGAACATACATAGAAATAAATCGAAAATGAAAATACAGTGATCCAAAACTTTGGGATGCAGCAAAAGGAGTCTTAAAAGGGAAGTATATAGCAATACAGGCCTACCTCAAGAAGCAAGGAAAATCTCAAATAAACAACCTAACCTTACACCTTAAGGAGCTAGAAAAAGAACAACAAATGATGTCAAAAGCTAGCCAAAGGAAAGAAATAACAAAGATTAGAGAAGAAATAAGGGATACAGAAACTAAAAAGACAGTGGAACAGATTAAAGAAACCAGGAACTGGATCTATGACAAAATGAATAAAATTAATAAACCTCTAGCTGGACTTATCAAAAAGAAGAGAGAAAGGACCCAAATAAATAAAATCACAAATGAGAGAGGAGAAATAACAGCTAACACCACAGAAACATCAGCAATTATAAGAAACATTTGGAAGTTATGGAAAAGCTAACTGTTGGAGATTTCTGAATAAAGGTTTTACAATAACATGCAGCTGGCTGGGCTTTGGAGCCCCAACTGTATAGGACTGGGAATGTCCCAGTGTATGTTGTGCTGTGTGAAATCATTTCACCACAAGGTTTGCTCAATATGTATAATATTTTTTGTTTGTGTTTTTTTTTTTTATTTTGTCTGTTTGTTTTGCATTTGTTGTGTGTCAAATGTCTACATTTTGTGTAGTGCCAGGACAGTGTTTTGGAAATGAGAAGAAAAATATCTCATCTCTAGCAAATATAAATCTTTGCCCTCTACAAAACTTTAAAATTGAAAAAGTATTTTTCACCTATGGCCCTCACAACAACCCAGTGAAAGAGGACAGGAACGATTACCCCCATTTTATAGGAATGAAACTGAAGCTCAGATTTTGTGAGTAACTCAAACCCATCAGAGCTAGAAAACAGAAGAAACTGGGTTCAACCCTGATATATCTATCCAACCTTCCAAACTGCTTTCCATTATCCACCATTATAATTAAAACATTTACTAAGACTATAAGATACTTAGGAATAAACCTAACCAAAGAAGTCAAGGATCTATACTTGAGGAACTACAGAACACTCATGAAAGAAATTGAAGAAGACACAAAAAGATGGAAGAGCATTCCATGCTCATGGATCGGAAGAATAAACATTGTCAAAATGTCTATACTGCCCAGAGCAATCTACACTTTCAATGCCATTCCGATCA